>CM062822.1:9134776-9172562 GCA_031772345.1 Himalopsyche anomala | reverse complement strand
TATTAAACATATGAAGAATTCTAACCTTAAACAGCATGGAAGGTTTTACTTCAAATTTCAACATTTTGGTCTCACTCAGTAGCTGACTTTGCTGTTGATCGACTGAGTTAAGAATCCATTCCATTTCATCTGGTTCTAAGCCATTCGAATCGCAGCTTTTTTTCGAATAACCATTATAAGGATGGGCATTAATCCATGCGAAAACATTTTTAATTTTACCTTCACTGAAAAAAAAAATATTTTCAGTATAAGGGTTGGTATTTTAATATTCTAAATCCATATCCGCTCCCAATGTGGATCATATGGCTTCCTTACGGAGTATCTCAACAGAAAGAGAACTGTTACTCGGCTGCTTTCTTATTTGAAGAAAGTAGGGATAGAAGGATAGAGTTACGACAAGACTAGTGATTAACTAATCGCTTTCACTACGCAGTCATTATAGGATTGGTTGGGTAGGAAAGTTTTTAGACATCACAGACACTCATGTGCCTTCAAATCAATAAATCACTTGAACCTGTGAGATCCGTCGCGAAAGCCAAAGACGTTTATGACCGACTTTGAAGTGGTTGTTAAAAAAAAAACAGTAATAATTTACTAGTTAATAGTTATAATAATGTATGTGATCAACGTTCCCTCTAAGCCGAAGGGTTAGATGCGCGGAAATTTCAAAGGCTGCGTGGAGGCTGCCCGAACCGATCAAATATTAATTGAAAAACTGTCTTGTAGTGCGCGCCAACCCGGAATGAGTGCTCGGGGGCTTCTCAACTGCTGCGCGGCCGAATGTTGTATGTGATACAATTAAAATATAATAAAATATAATAATATATATATATATAATAATATATATATAACATATACAGTGGAACCCCCAATTACACTACCCCGAATTACGCACCGGCTTGAAATATTCGCCGCAAATCCCCCAATTGCATGGTCGCATTCCATTGTCGTTACTAAGAGACGGTCGTCTGTGCCGCGCATACAGTCAAATATTGGCTTGCGTCTGTGTATTCAACACGTGCCAGGCTATACAGGCATAGCTGGGCGTCTGTCTGAATGCGGGATATTTACTACTACAAAAACTAAATATTTTGTCCATATTTTTACAAAACTAAGGGAAATCTTAGTTTTGCGTTTTCCGCGGAAAAAAACCAAATCCCTAATTTTGTATGAGATTCACACCCTTTACTGTATATATATGTGGGTATTACTTGCAAACCCGACTCATTCTAAAGTTGTTGAAACATGAACGGTGAATGTAATTAAGTGGATAAAAATAAATTTTGAAAGTATTTTTAGAAATCAGTCTCAAACATGACTTCTAAAATATCATTCCAAAGTAATGTAAGACTAAAAATACTTAAAAAATGTACATTGTTTTTCAAAATGAAATTCAAGTTTCATTTTTTAACCATTTTAATAATAAGAATAAGCCGTGTTTGCAAGTAATACCCTCATATATAATATTACCCTACCATACATTATTTGTTAAACTCCATATTGCAATATTAAATACACTTATATAATATTAACATTTTATAGGGGGGTCACAAAAAATCTGTTGTTTATAGATTTGCTGTTATCGGCGGACAATGGACTATTCCGTTTTTAACCGCCTGTCCATTATGGGCAGGACACGGATTATTCCGTGCTACTAAGTGAACATTAAAGCTATGCCATCCACTTAGAGAAGCTTATTCTCAGCAAATATTGAAAACAATATTTATTTCTCTTTCTCTCAGTGATTTTAAATGAGCACGATTTACTAAAATGCTCCATCCAATTTGTAGAAAAAAAATGCTTTGATGCATTGCATTTTTAAAAAAATATTAGCTCTCCAAATACTTTCATAGAGAAAACAAAATATGTATTATACATAGTAGGTTTAATTTTGTACAAAATATTCACATTATCTGTAAAAAATTACATAATATAAGGGATATATTTTGTGATGTTTCTGCTAAGCATTGTGTTGCAAAAACAATATAGCATGGTAAAAAGAATTGAATAGTCGACTTACCCCTCCTTACCAGGAAAAAACTGATTCTCTTTGTAGAGGTTGCGGAAATTGTCAGCATCGAGTATTTTAAAAATTTCTGGAAATTCACGGGAGTATTCGATGAGAAGCTGGATGCATTTTTGTGAATAAAGCCAATAGTTATCAACTCGGCGAGTGTAACCTGTCACCTCCTCATTCTGGTCAGAAAAATATATTACATCAGGCAAGGGAAACACAGATGATAGGTAAAACTAAATGACTGAATGAATGGTTTGACTTTGGGAAGAATTCAAATTTCAGACTGAGGTGCCTCCCTGTTAAGCACAGTAACCTACAAAATAGCGAGGACTCACGGTGCAGATATCTCGGAAAAGCCATTAATCTACCGGCCTCTACTTTCAAGTCAGTGACATTTAATCCTCAAAACACTGCGTGCTAGTTATGTAGATTAAATAGGGGACTCGATATATTATAACAAGAGAAATGTATACCACAATAAATTCAAAAAAAAAAAAAATTTTTTTTACTATGAAATGTCACAATAAATATTAATAATACCTTATACAAATTCTTCAAATCGAGTCCTATGTTGATCTTTATATTTGAATCTTTGGAGAGTACAGGTAAATATCCTGTAATCCGAGAAAGCGTCAAACTCTGAATTCCTGAAATAAAATCAAAAGTATCATAACTAAGTTTATGTTAACCATTTGACAATGAACGAGTGGCATTGCTGTCTTTGAGTAGTGTGTTTTTAATTGAGCCAATTCACCGAAGAGTTTATGGAGTTACATTGTTTTTCACAGCAAGAAGTTACGGAGGAGAGTTTGTTAGTGGGGAAGGAGGAAGTAGCAGATCAACAATCATCTGGCACAATAAGAAAAATGCTGAAAGCGTAGGAAACTGTTTCATTGTACATTGAGACGTACATCACCCTAATAAGAAGGTGGCTATGCATTCTACAAATTTATTCAATGATGATGCTGTGTCACATTTTCACCAAATTTTGAAGCGTCGGTAAAAACAAATGTCTCTGGACAGCTTTTTAGTAAAAAAATAATTAATTATTGGTTATAAATTCATAAATAATAAACTAGTCGACGTTTTTACTGTTTTTTTTGCAAATCGAAATCGCATTCCAACTTTTACACTCCTTAACAATTTTAATATTAAATTGTACTTTTTTTTTTCTCCATTGTAAAAGTTTTAAATTTGTAATTTGTCAACCTTTTGCAATGTTAATTAAATAAATAAATAAATAAAATAAATAAGTATGTAATTTTATTTGAATAAACGTTAAAAATAAAAAAATAAAAAAATTTTCAGCATGGAACGCATTATTATATTTTAAATCGTTTTATATATGAAAAAGTGTTTCACTTTACGAGTGTTTCCACTGTATTTACAGCTGTATTATGCTTATGCAATGTCTTCGATGTCCTCCTTTGCTCAGTGCTAGGTTTTCACAAGGTGGTATCTCGTTTTCTGGAGTTTTCTGAAACCAAATTTATTTACAAATACTTTTGATGAAAACAGCATAAAAAATATATTTTACTTACCGGCACTGCGTGCTGCAACATTAGTTGGCATATAGATTGGTGCATTAGAATCTCTTTTTAAATGTGTAATGACAGGCTCCGGTTCTACCTTTACCACAATTCCAATTCTTCCATTCTTCGACAGTGTTGTCATGTCAACAATCTAATAAATAAATATTTTCCTTTTAGTATTAAACAGATTTAACACTACTACACCATTATATTTGGATCAACAGTCACAGAAATGAATGTAAATCATGTTTTTCTACTATACGGGAGGGGCTAAATATATATACATAAATAAATATATATATTGCATGCTAAATAACATATGGACATTACTGCTAATGTAAGAAATTAAATGACAATTAAACTTTCTATTGAAATAAAACCATTCTTAAAACGTAAACTTCAACATAACTTGGACTATTCAGCCCAGTGATGCACACAGTCAATTTTCAAAGCACTTCTAGGTGGCCATTCTGACCTTTTTAAGAATTAATAAAAAAAAACTTGAACCATTTTACAAAATATTTAAAAATGTTAAAAATTATTTTTATATATTAACCTGATCACTGCTAACGTCACAGATGCTGTGACGCGAAGTTTCAACTAACAATAATGCAAGAAATCTTTTACATACAGGACTGATTGTTTTATAAAATATTGCCTGATTTGTCCTGTTAGTGTTACCTCTTTACTGTTGTCAAAACAATTAGTTGTACATATTATAAACATCGATTTTCAAACCCTTTCGATCTGTCGTGTTCCGCGTTTTATTATGAAACAATTTGAAAGATGGCGGGCGGGATCTATTTGTTACAGTACAATGAATGAAAACATTTCGAAAAATCTGCCGCGTTCAAAAGGTTAAGTATTTTTTTTATTGTATGTAATACATATTGCGATTTAATTTTACTTTACTAATACTGTTGAACTTGTTAATATAACATGGCGAGAAAATGAATAAGAAATTGTTGGAAAAATTACTTTTCTGTTGAGTGGCACTTTACAAAATTGAACATAGGAAAAGTGGCACTCTGCTTTAAAATGGTGCGCGCCACTGATTTAGCCCATTTACACTGGATAGACAATACTCTGACCCAATGGCAAACATAATAATATAATATCAAGATAAAATTAAAACTCGCCTGACACATGCATCCGTAATGAGGTCCCTCTGTAATAAACACTTTATCGCCGTTCGTCATAACGTCTTCGAGGGACTGATATCGCTCAATGTGAAAGGCGGGAGCCGATTCAAGTTTTTGTATTACCGTCTGTAAAGGGTAGGGGGTCCAGTCAGTGCACCAAATTGCTTTCATAACTAAGTTTCCTCCATTTTCGATGACATATTTATATCCTGAAAATTCATACACTTTGGTTAACCGTTTCCATTTAAAAAAGTTCTAACATAACATCTCAACAAAACTTCATTCACTCAATTCGGCAAACTACTTAACTTTTCTCTACAGAAAGGAGAAGAAAGAAAAATACGATAAGGCTAAGACAGTGGGGGATGGAGAGCAGTGGCATTACTAGAAAATCTGGACCAGTACGCAAAAGTTATCCGAGGCCCATATTTTTTTTTGCAATAAAAGGAGGACTTTGAGATGTAAATAACTGGCAATAATAACAAAACAGTTACTTTTATTTCACAAAGACGGGTGAAAAAGGCCCTCAATATTAACTCTTTTGGCAGTGACTTCTGAAAGTTATTGATTTTATTATTTTTTGGAGAATTTAAAAATGGATATAAAAATGGACATAAATCTAGGGCCTCTTGAGTTCGAGGGCGTTATGCGTTACATAGACTCGTTAAATGAGATGTTTGTTGCACTAGTGCTGAAAAATTGTTTATATTTCATCTCTCATTAGTGCTATTCGTTCAACTTGCATTTTGTAAAAATAGATGTTGATTGTGAGCATCAGATGCATTTTAAAATACACTTGGTTTTAGTTTATACATTTTTAACATGCATATGAGGTGAGACAGTTTGATTACTGATATAAGACTTCATTGTTCTATTAAATAAATTTGAAAACATGACCAAAATGAATATTGAAATATAATGTAATCACACTTTTAGGGTTAAACATAGACTGATTGACGTTTTATTTACCTTTAAGGCTGACTGCATTGACAATGGTAGTTATTTTTCCCACATCGATACCTAATCTGAATCTATGACTGAAAAGAAAAGACATCAATTACTAAAAATAAAAAAGTTATGATTATATTATTGATAGTACAAAATCATACATGGTTTCAGTTGTACAGTATCAAAAATGAAAATATCGACTGTGGAAAGGAAAAAGTACGTAACCCTCAATTTTCCAAAACAGCTTTTTTTCAATAATCACAAAGTATCAAACTTGATACACGTTCTATCAAAAGGATGCAAGCTGCAAATGCCGAATTAGTGTCTAAATTTAGCTTTTAAGTTTGAAGAAATGACCTTGTAAAAAATTAAAACCAAGAAAAAAGACTGAAGTAAAGGTTTTTGCTAGACAAATTTTTGAATTAATATTAGATCATGTCAATCAAACACCAGTTTAGAAGTCTCCGTGCACTTCAAGGTTGTGTATAATTCATAATTTGCATCTGTCACAAAATCATCAAAACACATTTTTAGCGCCTACTGTAAAATTTGATATGTGTGGGTACGTCCTTTTTCCTTTCCACAGTCGATATGAATATTTTCTCATAAAACACCAGTACATTTCTGGTGTTTAATTATTTTCGAAAATCATACAATCAAGTTTTTCTACGTAGTGAATTGTGGATAGTTTACATCAGTGGTTCCTGTGGACCCCCAGGGGTCCGTAAGACCGCTGAGGGAGTCCGTGACAAATTAAAAATCATTTGGGGGTGCATGGACAACGTTAGAGGGTCCGCGGAAGAATAAATATTTTTAGAAAAAAGAGTTTGAGCAGAAAAACATCTGTTAATATACCTCCATTAGAAGGCCATATGCTCCACATTGGAAGCAGACATGGATAAAAAAAAATACCATTCAAGGCATAAACTTTATTATTTCACTTGGGGGTCCATGAGCATAATAAGTTTGGGAATCACTGATTTACACTAGCTCTGTTCTTCTGCGTACTTCTGACGGTTTGCAAACTGTTTTCGAGTTAGTATCGAATTGAAAGCTTTTAAATTGTAATTCGAAAACAGTTTGCAAACCGACAGCAAGCCGTCAGAAGTACGCAGAAGAACAGAGCTATTATACAACTCGTTGTTCGTAATTGTTTGACTAATTATTTTTTTTCCTAATTAAATTTCACTTTCACTGCAGCATTGCTTTTCCCTTTTTATGATTATTTCCATTTTTGTTATTAATTTTTAATATCTGAAGAAAACTCATCCAAGAGATTGAGGCGTTATCAGATTCAAATGCTTTGATATGATGACCCACATTTAATGATTATTTCCCAGTGGTCTCTTGTTAACACTCAAGACCCTGGCCCCGCACTAACGCGGAAATGGTCGTTAACCGTTAAACCCCGGCCCCGCGCTAGCGCGGGTTTACACATGTGGGCGTGTAATCGGTATCCGTTAAGGCAAAACTAAATTATTTCAGGTTTTTGTTTTTTTACGCTACTCAAGAGGGTTTGTTGTGTATGCGTATGCGCATTCATAGCTCTGGCTTTCTTTCACAGGTTATACTTAGATATGTATCAAGTTTCTTTTTTTCGAGATTTTTTGTAATTTTAGGCTTTTTTGCTTGATTAGAATTGTTGCAAAAAAATGGCCCGGGAAGAGGTTAATATTTTATGCACAGGAAAGGTGTATATTATTTTATGATAATTGTACACCAATTTGTTTGTTGACAAATTGGTGTACAATTATCATAAATATATGTCCACTTTTTTGTGTCGATTTACCTTATTATTTATGGGTGAAAATGACTTTTGAAAAAAGATATTTTTTGCTTTAGAATACTTAAAATTAAAATATTTTACTTTTATTAGACTTAAAAAACATACTGCTGTTCGTTTTATATTCTGTAATATTATTTAAATAAATTTTAGTGCATTTGTGTTGGTCGAAGACACCACATTCTCGGTCGAAGACCATTCATTGTTTATTTTCATAGGTACGGCTCTTTGCTTCCGAGCCCTTTTTGTTTTAAAGAAATGTGTCGATTAAATAAAAAGATATGATTTTTTAAAGAAAAAACGCGCGAGTCCGGCTGGATGTGCGGGTTTAAGCGTAACTTTGTCGCGAAACTGCCGGTTGCTTGAGTGTTAATATATATATCCTAAATATACTGTATCTATTCTTCACACAAGACTGATGCACTGAAGTACCGCAATGCCATTCTAATATTATATAGAGAATCAAAATGTATCGATTTTCTAATGTTTTTTTAAACGATTCTCTTATTCAAATCCATACTCTAAATTTTAGAATATAGATTTGGATTAGAGTGTAAAACGTTGTCATTCATTGTTGCTAACAGATACAAAAATGAAATTTTTCCTCCAATATTGGTTTTGTGCAATGTCATGCACAAATGTTTCCTATAATTTTGTTTTAAAATGCTCCATGCTTTACAAGTCAAACCAAAACAATGTTTTTAAGCCAAATATTTCGAAAATTTACCATCATGTTAAATATTTGTTTACTAACTTTTAAATAATATACATCAGTGACGTTTACCTGTCAGTTTGACATTTGATATTTAGTTGGTTAAGTTGTCTTTAATACCATTCTGGGGTTGGTAGGTTGGTAAGCCAAAATATCAGAATCTAGTCAGAGATTTTAGGGCATGAACTGTTTCTGACGGTTTGCAAACGGTTGGAAACCAGTTTTGATGCCAAAGAACAGAACCAACTGTCAAACCAAAATTCAAACCATGTGATAAAGCTTTGTATTAAAATTCTAACTGTGGGGTTATAATGCAAAACATACTATTTCCAAAAATCAAACTTTTCAGTAGAGGTAAAAAACTATAGCGAACAACAACACAAGCATAATATTATGATTGAATCAATTCAAAATCATACAATAAATTATTTTGAAATCATTGACCTGCTTCATAAACTTGGCATATGGTAAAAAGTATTTTAAATTCGTCATTTTAATGTATTTTTTTCAAAACGCACTATTTCCTGGAACTATGTGTACTATGTGTACAGAAAATAAACTTATTATCTATTTTTTTTTCAAACAATATAAACAGTTTGCAAGCCGTCATCAAACTGTCAGAAGTACGCATAAGAACGGAACTTTAGCCACTGCTGTATTACAGAATACAAATGTATGTAAAATCAATATACACTCACTGATCAAGTATTGCTCTTTTATCCCATCCAAATGTTATATTGGCAGACACCGCATCTTCTTTCAATATTTCCGTAACCTCTTCATCTTCCATTGTATTTTTATTATTCTGGGTTGGCTTGTAATAATAGTGACAGTTCTCGGTAGATACGCTGACTACTCTGTTGAACATGATAATTGTAGTAATCAATGAGAGAAAATTGATTTGAAAAAACCATCATAACCTTTTTATTTATATTGTAACCTTAGAATGGCAATAAGAATAAAGTAAAATTTTAAATAAATGTACATAAAATATACGTGATAATTTTGGGCAAAAAAATCCAGCTGGTGCGACTTATCTTAGCCGTTTCATTGCAATTTGCGTTTTATGGATATACAAGAAAGTACTTAAAACTCAACAACAGGACGGCATGATCAACATGTAAAATGATAGTCTATCCCGTTTAAGAAATAAGTAACTCACCTAGCCTGACAGAGATGTGGCCAACCGACCCAGGTAACTTTCCCAAGAAGAGATGCGGCCAAATTTCTGAAGGGGGTGTCATCTTTACAGTTTTGAGAAATTTCCAGAATTGCATTGTAGAAGCGAGACTTCTGATCAAATACCTTAATCTTGTCTTTAGAGAAACGTGTCTAAAACAGAAAATTAATAACTGTAGATAAATAAATTAAAGAGAAAAGTGTTCATACAATACACCATTTCGAACAATTGATTCCATCAGTAAGATACTTGGCGGTAAACACAATTTCAACGCTTTCAATTCTTGGTAAATAAAACACAATATTTTGTACTAATTCCACAACTTGAGATGATCAGGACCAGTTTGGTTTTACAACAATAATTATTTACATATTATGTATGACTATAAGTAGTCAACAAACAAATTGGTGTACAATTATCATAAAATTATATACACCTTTCCTGTGCATAAAATATTAACCTCTTCCCGGACCATTTTTTTGCAACAATTCTAATCATGCAAAAAAGCCTAAAATTACAAAAAATCTCGAAAAAAAGAAACTTGATACATATCTAAGTATAACCTGTGAAAGAAAGCCAGAGCTATGAATGCGCATACGCATACGCAACAAACCCTCTTGAGTAGCATGAAAAAACAAAAACCCGAAATAAATTATTTTTGCCTTAACTGATACCGATTACACGCCCACGTGTGTAAACCCGCTCTAGCGCGAGGCCGGGGTTAACGGATAACGACCATTTCCGCGTTAGTGCGGGGCCGGGGTCTTGAGTGTTAAAATGACATTAAACTTGCATTAATCACTTAACTTTACAATTTATATTGATGTGGGAACATAACATTACATCATTAGTTATTTTTTTATTTTTTAATAATTTTTTACTGCAATTTTTGGTATGGCCAATAATTGTATCTTTTGTTGGCCGATAATTGAAAAAAGTGGCCAATAATTATGGATTTCTGTCTTTTTTTTTCAAGTAAAAAATATATTTTTTTGCATGTTTCGATAATTGATTATCATAAATAAACAAGCAATTTAGCATATGATATTTTTTTATTTCACCTTTCTAAGGATACGTGTCCACAAATCAAGAACCTATAGTCCTTAAGTGGCCAATAATTGTATGTTTTGCCTTATATATTTTTGAACTAATAAATCAAACATTATTTAAAAATGTACATGAAAAAAAAAAATACTCACTGTAAATTTTACGTAATTTAATGTCGGTATACCAGGAAAGTACAAATGTTTCATCGCGTTCGGTAGAACTCCTCGCACAACTCGATCCGGGGGAACAATGAGGTCTTCCCAGGTGAGTGTTGTTTCTTTAGCATGGTTACCGGGCCGTTTCGGAAATAAATCAGTGGCCATGATGTCACCTGAAAAGTGACAACAAACACACAATAAGCAACAAAACAATTATACAATGAGCTCCATAATGTCTCTCTGCAATTACAAAATTCTACAACATCAAAATAATTCCAATTAATTAGCAATACAATCTATTATTATTATTTTGATAATTTTATTCGATAATTTTATTAAAGGGTTAAATGCAAGTTTCATTCCATTATCATTTTGATATTATATTGGGTCATATATTTTTTTGAAATTTTTGTTACTCCAGCCTCCCATCCACAACAATAACAGTCTGACCGAGCAGCTTATCAGGTCATTTATTTATTTTAAATCGGTGTTGTTTTTGAAGTGTTTGTGCAATCATTCTATTCTATCGATTACGTTTCATAATTACGTAAATTAAAAAATATTTAATTTTTAGAATCGTTTTCAATCCCAAGGCATGCGCCACATCAACCGCACGCATGGACCACACGACACTAATTTATATAAATTTATTTGTCAATTGACAAAAATAAAAAAACTATTCTGTTTATGTTTTCGTTATCATTACATTGTATACTATTGTACATATGATTTTTACTGGAAAATGCCACGAGTTGAAAGCGGTATGAACACTTTGAAGTGTAAAAGGTTAATATCAACGTTGAAAAAATTAGATTTACAAACCAATCATTCATGAATTATATATTACCCAAATTTTCAATCGAGTATTCATAGATGAGCATGGGTCCGTGTGAATTTATCCTTCTCTCTTCTTCAGTAAGTTTTTCATAACAGGGTTCCATCGCCGATAGTAAATCATCCTATATTATTGATATCAAATTTATTTTTATGCATTGATAAAAATGTTTGAAGTTGGCTTAATAGCATATATATAATAATTTATTACTATGCGTGGCATTGAGTGGTACTGAGACGTCTATTGAATTTAATTTATTACACTATGCCTCGATTACTTTTAGTTCTGTCTTACAAAACCAATATTGGCTTTATGACGACAGCAAAGATAAAATGTAAATATTGCTAAAAGGTTAAATGTTCTTGAAAATACATTTTACTGAATTCTTCAGATATTATTTATTTAATTCACATAAAATTAAATAATAATTCCAAGGAATATATTTTCACATGAAGTCATTCCTGCATTTAAAAATAAATAAAGGAATTGAAATCAAATTATATAGATTTATGAATTACACACATCAATGATAATATACTCATTAAGTCAGTAAATTGTTGTTGCACTAACCAAATTAATGAACGGGATTAAAACGACCCCTTCCCAGTCATTCTTTTTCCCATTTAAATCAATTTCAAAATCATTCGAATAAAAATGATAGATGGGCGATTTATCAGATGTAACCAAAAAACGAAAAGCATCCGGAACCATCTCCACGCCGGCAGCCGGAATCGTTGCAAGTAGCTACAAAAAAAAATATATTTTATAAACTGGAAAAAAATTCTAGAGCGCTCAATGCTTCTAAATAAGTTTTTGATATTCAAACGATAATAAGTGGCTGAACACTGTTTTGAATAGCAATGCTCCACTTAACTCAGCAGTGTGATAGCAAAGCGTTTTAGATGCAGTTCATTTTTCAAGTTTCTTTAATAAACATGTACATCGGTGATGCACAAACCGGGGGCTGAAATGGCATTTGTTGCGGCCCAAAATAACAAATACTTCATCACCAAATTTTTCATTGAATATGATAAAAATCTGAGTTTGATATGTAAAATAATTATGCAGTAGGAAAGGTATGTATATACAGTGGAACCCCGATCTACCGTTCTCGTATGGATCGTTTATTTTTCATAGTCCCGGCCAAACACCTATAAGAACAATGTGAAGTAATCCCGCATTAATCGTTCCCTGATTTACCGTTTTCCTCGATCTATCGTTTGAATATTTTGGTCCCGTCACAAATATTATCCCGATTGACCGTTTTCGTTGAATATTTTTCATGAATAGTCTTGTCTCGCATCTCGTATGGCATTTTTTTCAGTGGAACCTTGATATACCGTTCTCACTATCTTTGTTTTTTGCATGGATTGTCTATTTTTTACTTGACCGAGACCTCAACCCCGTAGTAACGATGTTTTATAATTCCACGTTAATCATTCCCCGATTTCTTTGATCTATCATTTAATGAGGAGCAAACATTCAAAAAGTGCTTTGTCACAAATTCAAAAAAATGCTGTTTAATATCAGTTCTGATAGTCAATACTAATATCTATGAATGGAAATCACAATTCACGTTCAAAAAAAGTTTTTTCCTATAAAAAATAAATCATTAAGTTGACACGTTCATGCAAAACGTGTTTTCTCCAACACCCAAATTCAATCAAAAGATGTTTTGTCCTCTCAACCAATCACAGCGTAGAAGCCGTCATATTGGATGTGTGACAAAACGCATTTTGCATGAAAATTGGAACTAGTATACTTTTTTTACTGACTGTATTTGTTAACAGAAGTTGTGCTTTCTACGAGTTTTTTTTAGAGTACGGATAGAAAGATGGGTCTAGAACAGGACTAATGGTTAACTAATCGCTCACGCTTTGCCTTGTTAATTCTAGGATTGGTAGTGAGAGGAATAGATATAAAAAATATCAACACTTTCGAACAGAAATCGATCTTTTAGGTCTTACCTTAGTTCTAATAATTTTTTGTTTACCATTTTTACGTTTTTTGGGAGATTATGATTAAAAGAAATATTTTTAAACGTCTTTCGACAGACAAAATAAAAAGTTTTCAAAGGAAAATAAAAATCATATTTTATTAATATTGATTTGAAACATTAAAAATATCGAGAAAAAAGGTACCGGTACGCCGTTCCACCGCATCATATGGGGAAAAAAGCTTTGATAATATGTATATAATTACACATATGCTCTATAATATTAATAAAACATAATAATATTAATTACGATATAACTAAAAACTCTTAATTTTCATTCAAATAGTGTTTTCTCCAAAAGTTTCATGCAAAAAGTGTTTTGTCCAAATTTCAAACCAAAAAATTAGCTAATCCAACAGTTCTAGATCATACAAAATACGTGGATTGAAATTCATTCCATAAACAGTTTAGTTTTAATAACAATTTTTGAAGAACTTGGGCTACGTTATCAAATGACATGTTTTTCATCATTTCCTAAGTTCTGCATTTGTGTGACAAAACACTTTTTGAATGTTTGCTCCTCATTAATATTGTCGTCACATTTCAATTGTTATCCCGATTGACCGCTTTTGTTGAATATTTATCTTTTCGCTCATTAATAGTCTTACATCGCATCTGGTTGCGCGAATTTTTCTTATTCAAAAGTCAAAACTTAAATGCCTAAATGAAGAAAACTAGAACTCTAACTGAGAAACTGAAAACAATTCAAGGCGGTGAAAAAAATCTAGGAGAAAAATGAGTCGAAATATGTACAGTGGAACCCCGATCTACCGTTCTCGCATTGTTCGTTTTCCCGCATGGTTCGTTTATTTTTCATAGTCCCGGCCAAACACCCATAAGAACAATGTAAAAATAATCCCGCATTAACCGTTCCCCGATTTACCATTTTCCTCGATCTATCGTTCAAATATTTTGGTCCCGTCAAAAATATTATCCCGATTGACCGTTTTCGTTGAATATTTCTCATAAATAATCTACCTCGCATTTCGTTTCGCGTTTTTTTCAGTGGAACCCCGATCTTCCGTTCTCACTATCTCCGTCTTTATGCATGGATCGTTTATTTTTTACTCGACCAAGACCCCACCCCGTAATAGCAATGTTTAGTAATTCCACATTAATCATTCCTCGATTTACTGATTTCTTCGATCTATTATCTAAATATTATCGTCCCATCCCAGTTACTATCTATCCCGGTTGACCATTTTTGTAGAATATTTTTTTCGCTCATAAATAATCTTACATTTCATCTGGTTGCATAACTCAAAAGTCAAAACTAAAATACCTAAATGAAGAAAACTAGAACTCTAGTTGAGAAACTGAAAATAATTAAAGACATTGAATTTTTTTTTTGAAGAGTTTAATTTAAGTCTTAAACTGCAAATAGGCTACCTTAGTTTGTATTAAACAAGTTAAAAATACATGTATTTGTTCTTTAATTAATAAATAAATGAGTTTTTTGAAAACTAAACATTTTTTTGTATTATTTGAAGATTTCCCGCATTATCGGTTTCCCGTATTATTCGTTCATTTATTACGGTCCTTTGAAAAACGTAGAATCGAGGTTCCACTGTATATAGCAAAAGAAGTTAACCTAGAAAAGAACGCATGTTTGAAGGTTGTCTGTCCAAATTTAAGTGCTAAATTACAAATAGGCAACTTAGTATGTATTAATCAATTAAATAGTAATTGTATGTATTCTTTGATAAAAAAGTGAAAGAAACAAATAAATTAGTTGAAAATTAAACATGTTTTGTTATTATTTGGAGATTTCCCGTATTATCGGTTTCCCGCACTATTCGTCGTTTTATTTCAGTCCCTAGGAAAACGTAGAATTGGGGTTTCACTGTAATCTGAATTGTCAATGATACAAAACTTAATGCTTTTCTTTAATATGATTATATTTTCACGGATATAGATTTGCGCCAGTAATTCATCTTTTCTCAATAAGTCATGCCACGCCGTCTGTGGTGCAGGTTAAGTCTATTTTTAGATTATTGTTTTCAAAACACACTTTGTTCATTTATTACACTTCCTTTGGATTTGAATACTTAAAATTGTCTTAAATAATAATTTGACCTAGAACTTAACGTTAAACATTAAAAAAAACTGATTTCAAAACTCTGTCTTTGCTCTCCTGTAAAGTTGTCTCAACAGCAGATAAAACACTTTGCCATCACAGCACCGAACTGTTCTACATCAAACACTTTAAATTCTCGCGTGACCATAATGTTCAGCATAGATTGATTCAAATCAAAGAATGAATAAAGAATTTTACACCTCCTCATAGTATCGCAAAGGATAACCCAAATCGTAAGTGAGATCTAAATCTTTTTTAAAGTTGACAATATCTGTGATGTACGGTGTATAGTGATGAGGGTAAAACCAAGACCAACTCGCACAACCTTGGTAGTAGTAGTGGAGAATCCATTGGATCGCTCTTATATAACATTCGGCTAGATCTACCGCTGCATCTCTAAAATGTAAAAAAAAAAATTCACACATAAGATGAATCCAACTTATGTTTGTTGCTTACAAACTTACTTATGTTATTCTAAAACTATTAGGATGTATATTTTAAAACTGATTTAACTCTATTGTCCAGTAAATTTAAGATATCTGTGGAAAGGAAAAAGGACGCAACCCACACATATCAAATTTTACAGGAGACACAAAAACACGTGCACAGTGACTGATAAACTGGTTTTTTTTATTGACTTATTTTTGATGACTGATTTTCTTATTATTGACTTATTTTGATAACTTTTTTATTGATGAAAAAATTGCATCGGAACACTTACCAAGAAAGATTTTTTTGACAAACTCGAATGTGTGTCTTTAAAAAAACCTAAATCCACCATAGACAGTTCCTTCATGATAAACTGGTTTTTTTTATTGACTTAGCCTAATATTAATAATTTAATAAATTGTTCAAGAAAAACCTTTTTTTAGGTCCTTTTTCCTGGTAGCAATTTTCACAACCCTTTCTTTTTTCAAGCTTAAAAGCCAAATTTAAATACTAATTTGGCATTTTCAGCTTCTATCCTTTTGATAGAACGTGTGTCTAGTTGTATACATTGTGATTATCGAAAAAAAAGCTGTGTTGGAAAAACTGAGGGTTACGTCCTTTTTCTTTTCCGCATGGTATGGCTTTCGATATGGTACCCTTTGCTGTAGCCTTTCATTTGTGTACTGGTCTTAGTATCTTAGGGTATAAAATCTACCACTAGCGAAAGGTAGTTAATGAAAAAAAATATTACTTACGGAGTGAATTCCTTGTATTTTAATTTTTTAACGTAATAATCCTCCCGGTGTAATAAAAACTCATCATGCAGCAATTTAGATACATCTGTAAAAAAACCATTTCATTTACAACTCTCCAATAATTATTCTTTTTACCCCTTCCCTGCATCAAAATTATATCACTCTAATCAAACATAAGCCAACAAGAATTATCATTAAAGTGCAAAGAAGCGGTGACACAGGGGAATCCAATATTTAAATTTGCGCACATTGTGAAAAAGAGAGGAAAACATTTTTGTGGTGCATAAATAATCAAGTTTCCTTTTTTCAAATTATATCTATATTTTTTATATTTTATTATTATAGTAGGTACTAGGTTTCCTTTATAAAATAACGGAAAACCTCAATATATCTGAGAGAGTACAATCTCAATAAGATTTAACATAAAAATAGGAAAAAAAATATAAATATGAATTAACTTTTTAGCATTAGATTTCAGGAGGTATTTCAGAAAAAAGCTTACAACTAAGAAGGTGAAAAAGCATTCTGGAAATTGCTTTAAATAAGCAGTGACTGATAATATATGATAGCACAAAGCTACACGATCAATGATTGTTGGATTTTAAGATCTAGCGTAACATTTAGGTGGTCTTGATTGAATGATAAAATAATGTTCCATGATTTCTAACATTAGTTTGAATTTTGGAAAATAAAACCAATTCATATATTATTCCACCAGAATGAATGTTTTCATGCATAAATATGAAATTTATAAAAGAACTCCTTCAACCACCGAAGTTAAATAATAAAACTCGATTTAAAGTGTTCAACGATACAATTTGAAATTATATTCTGTGACAGGATAATGGTGTAAGAGTGTCAATTTTTGTTTCTAGCTGGAGTAAAAAATCAAGCTTGGCCAAAACTATTAAAAACACATCTACAGTAATTCCTCGACTTGCGCAATTAGATTTACATTATATATAATCTCCTGTAAAATTTGTTATGAGTGGGTTACTTCCAGTGGTGTGCTGCTAAAATTTTAATAACCGACTTGCACCTTAATCGGCGAATTTCCGAATCCAAAGACCCAGTAATTTCCCGATTTTCCAAAATTATCAACGTAACTCGTTTTTTCAGTGCGAATTTTCGGATCCAAAATCATATATATTTACAGATTACTAATAACCTTGACGGGCTTAGGAACCGGCACGCAAGAGCCGGTGAAAACCCATAGCAGCACACTACTGGTTACATCTTTTTTCCTTTCCACAGTCAATATATATTTATTCTATTAATTTTATTGGATTCATATTAACTCATAAAAAAATCTTCTTTCTCAGGGAAGAAGGTACAACAATGATGTAAAAATGAAGAGTGTAAACATTTATGAGGAATTGAGAAGAGTGCAAGAGGAAAAATCCATGTATAGTGAAAAGGTAGCTAATGCGAAACCTGAGGCACCATTTTGTGGACTAGTTTTATACATTATACTGTAATATTGTATGGGAGTCAACATGAACACGCTCTTGCAACAATACTGGCAAAACCACTTTCATGTTTAAGAATTTAATTTTTAATGAGAATAATAAATTTAAATATCTTACCGGAATCGTTGTTGATTGTTTCCCACTCAACCATTTGTATGGTATAATCGATAAACTAAAATTTGAAAGTGCATTGTAATCATTGACATAATAAATAAAAGAAACAATGGTTCAGAAATAATAAAGAAAACTCAATTAACTCAGCTGCTCAAATGTGTTATAACTACCAAGTTAACTAATAAGCTAATTTTACCGGCAGGGCACTCTTTTAACATACTTTTCACCATTGAGATATATGTTTCATTTTCCTTCAATTTATATAAATTCGATATCACGCAATAATTCTGTGAGGGCAGGGCCAATCATAAAAATAAAAGTGTAAACACACTGTATACTATACATCAATTATTCTAACCTAGACCGAAGTTTTTAATAACTCAAACATATTGTCTACACAGAGATACCTATTGGAATCATGGTGCAATACTTACACTCTACATATTATGTATCATAATCAATGTTACGTTGATTTAAAAAAAGAGAGTCACTTAGATTGTTACTAAAACTATTATTTTTTTTTAAATTTCTCGCTGCATTGTACATTTTTAAGAATAAAGTTACATAATTTAGAATTACTTTTCATACATAATCACGTTCGCTTATTTTCTATGCAAGTATTTTGTGAAAGCTCTGACTGACATTTTGTGGAGTTTTTTGTTATTTTTATTTGTATTATTTGGTAAGTCTAAATTAGCTGTGGCTGAGACGTTGATCGCTTAGCGATACCCAGTCGTCTGCCTGATGCTTTGTAACAAGAATTGAGTGTGCCTTTTTGGTTTCCTTTCATACAAATTATTTTGTGATTTGAATTACTACTCTTCTTGAGACAACTCAGCACATACGGAGTTAGCAGACCGCTACCACTGATTTCAGTGATAGATCGCCCGCAAATCAAAAGTTAAGCAAATATGCATATGTACATAAACATTGAATTATTTTTTTCAAATAAAATCATAGCCCTCAGTTTACTGGCCACACTAATTAGCCCCATAAATATTATTGATTAGACGGTGATGGCCATGTTAAGTGGTAACATTCCAGTCAATATTAAGTTTTAAAAAATAAAATAATACAAAAACCAACAAACGTATGTAACTTCACAAAAACCACTGAATTATAACATTATTTCAAAGTGACATTCTATTCATGTATGTATTAATCGGTTACTACAGAAATAATTCTCCACACATATAATAATTGAGCCCCTGAGAAGTGAAGTGAGCCATGCGGTATGTTAGGAAAATGCGTTATTTGCATTATAATATTCTACATGTTTAAAAGTATCATAAAAATGAGGTGAACTTAGTTAATACACACCACAATAGTGTTTCTCCCTAAAATAAAAATGTGTAAAGGAGTGATTGTACTTAAAATTCAAATAGAAAAGTTTTACTATTTTCCTATCTGGCTCACTTCACTTCTCACAGTTTCAATATATATTTCACAGGTATATAAAGTGCACATGGCAAAAACAGGCTCATCAACAAAAATGATTATAGCAAATAATCATTGCATGAGAGCAAAAAGAAGAATGAAATCTTTACTGGTTGGAAAATGGGTTTCTCCGGTGAACAAATTGGCATTTTTATCTCAAACATTAAAAAAATTGCATCGAAACACTTACCAAGAAAGATTTTTTTGACAAACTCGAATGTGTGTCTTTAAAAAAACCTAAATCCACCATAGACAGTTCCTTCATGAATATTTCTAATCTTTCTAAATTTAAAATACCATCTTCATTTATATATCCTGAAAAAAACCAATTTTTCTGTTGAAACACCTATCCCTTGATAAAAAAAACAGAATATTATTTTATCAAAAACTATCATTTGTAAGCAAAATAGAAGATTGCTAATGATTATTTTATATTGTTAATTAAGTATAATGAACAAAGGGTAGTCAATCAATTTAGTTGTAGATTTGATTTTGTCATGTACAGTGGAACCCCCAATTACACTACCCCAAATTACGCGCTGGCTTGAAATATTCGCCGCGAATCCCCCAATTGAACAGTCGCATTCGATTTTCGTTGCTACGAAACGGTCATCTGTGCAGTGCATAGTCAAATGTTGGATAGCATTTGTGTATTCAACAAATGCCAGGCTATACACGCATAGCCGGGCGACTGTCTATGTGTTGGATTTTGGCGCGCTTTGCATTTTATCACTTAGTAACTAAATATTTCATCCATATTTTTTTTGCAAAATGAAGGGAAATCTTAGTTTTGCATTTTTTGCGGAAAAAACCAAATCCATAATTTTGTATGAGATTCACTCACCCAATCACACGGTCCCGACTTTAGTGTATATGGGGGTTTTACTGTACTTAATAATCATCACTTCTAGAACTAACCCCACCCATATTGACTTATTCTTATTTTTCCCAACTACCGATATATATTTTCAATATTGACTGTTTCTTATTATTCTATATTTTATTCTTTATCCCTCAAAGAAAACTCCTTCACTTCACAAAAATTTCGCTCCTGGCATGACCTGATATAACAAACACCTATCCCCTGATGCAGACAGTAGATTAATTTCTTAAAAATTCTGTACTTTTATACAAAAATCTTGTTAAACTAAAATTTTACCAAAACATAAAATAGCTTTAAGGGCGTGTAAATGTGCCTATCGTGCTACTGATTTAAAATTAATATCGCATGCGGGAAAACCTCAATCCAGTCAGAATGGCAACAAAAAAAATATTGAAACTGAATTTGAAGAGTGACGTTTAAGCACTTTCGAGATATTAGAATTTCTTAGCACAGTATCAATGTAGGCGTATTGAAATGAGCAGTGAGCATGTTTTAGCTAAATTTTGTTTGAACGACACTATTATTTGGATTAAAATAAAGATACAAATGTTAAAAATTACCATCTAGCCGCACTATAACTTTTTTGTATGTCTCGTACAACAGTGGCAGCGCTTCAGAATATATTTGCAAATACGGCAAAGAAGGAATGAAATCGTTTCCCAGAAAAATGGTCATAAGTACCCAATCATCTATAATTTTCTCTAAATCATAACCAAAGGGTATGACATCCTTCAATGAAATAAACTCTTGCTCTAGATATGATCTCATCATCGACAGGTGAAGTAGGAAAAAAATTGTGTCATCTGGAGTGGGTTCCGGTTGTTCTATTTGACTGAATAATACCTAGAAAAGTAATTAGAATTGATAAAATACAAATATACATAAGTAAATAAATAATGCAACTGATATTAAAGCATGCATACAGCATATCCAGTGACATTTTCCATAAGGTTAGCACAGTGTGAACCTATTATAATCAGCTTACAGAACAATGCAGTAATTTAAGTTTGAGATGCACTTTTAATGTGTTCACTGACAATACTTGGTGGAAAGGCATTATATTCAAATAATAAAAAACTCTTCTGCACTAATTCCTCATTTATTTAATATGATCAAGACCGATTTCGTTCATAACGAGCATTTTTCAACTAAATTGTTGCTGAGAAAATGTGTAAAAAACCAATTTCAATAAAAAAAAACAAATTTAACAGCTTAACGACCGCATGTTTTTTTTATAAAATTTCACCTGGCAAAATAAAATTTTGCGAAAAATTTGCAAAAATTGTAACTTCACTAAATTCACTATAATTTGAAAAAAAATTGAGATATCTTTACAAAATTTAATTTTCTTAGCTTCCAGATACTTCGCCTATACGCATATGAGTTTTCGCCTATACGCATATTTTGTTTTTCAAAGACTCAAATATGCGTCCGCGGTCGTTAAGCTGTTAATATTATAGTATATTGTTTGATTAACAGCGGTTGGACATAGCCTAATAGTTTTTGAAAGTTAAAACATATTGCTGTTATATCACATATAATATGTCAGTTACTTACTGAAGGACTTGTGTACATAAAAATAAATTTTAGCCATTACAGAATCGAAACTGTGGATATAGAAATAGAATTTGTAACATAAAAGTTGTATCATACATCAGTGCTTCCCAACCTGGAGTCCACAGGTTTTTCGCATAGTTTTCTTTGTAGAAAATTTTCAGTAGAAAGTACAAATATTTATACATTTGAACGTTTTCCTCGACGACTAAAATTTTTTTTCAGGGGTCTGCAGATTATTTTTTCAGATTTAGGGGGCCGTGGCATGAAAAGGGTTGGGAAGCACTGTCATACAACATTTTCTACTTACTCATGAGGATCCACAGAGGGCAGTTGAAAAATGGAAAAAATTAATAAATTTATAGTAATTTCATTATTTTTGTAATCTGGATTTTTTTTTTTAATCCATGTCCGCTCCCAATGTGGAGCATATGGCCTCCTAATGGAGGTATCTTAACAGAAGTTTTTTCTACGAGAACTGTTTGTTACTCAGTCGCTCAACCTCACTTTTTTCAAAGTGAGTAGTAGGGAAAGAAGGACAAGGCTAGAACAGGACTAGTGGTTGGCTAATCGCTATTTCTACACCCAATTATTAGAGGATCAGAAGGATGGGAGGAGAGGAAATGATGTGAATTGACATTACAAACACCCAGTCTTCGATCACAACTTTGAATTGAATAATTCTCAAATTCACTGTGTTCTGACCAGGAATCGAACCCAGACCTGCGTGATCGGTAGAGCAAGCTCTTACCAACTGGGCTACAGCAGGCGACGTTCTGTATGTATGTTTTTTTTATGCCGGCTCGTTTTAACATTATAATACAAAACACAATCGAGAGTATTATTGTAGGTAGACATAGCATTGTCTTACATTGACAAAGGGAAATCAAAACAAAGATATTGTATAAATTTGGGAAAGGTTAGTTACGTTTAGAAATGTATTTATTTTGTTCAGCGGTCGAATTGCTGTTTAATTTTATTCAGCCATCTTAAGTTTTTTTTTCTACACATTTTGGGTGAAAAATGCAGGGCTAAGCCATAGCAGTCTTAAGTTCCAAGCAGTGCTGTAGAAAATCAGCAAATTATGAGCGGGCCGTTGAATCCCTACCGTTACTAACAAATTGTATGGCGGTTATACGTAGATCAACTCTAAATTCCAATTTATGAGCTTATTTTTCGTTAAATGTAACATGTATGTTTGAAAGATTTCTCGTATGGATATTCTGTGATTCGTTGGTGTTATTAATTTACAATTTATGATACATCGGAAGGGCCATATATGCAAATTAAGTAATGATTGTAAGAAATATAGCGAATGGCAAGAAATGTGATGTGTGGTAAAAACCAATAAAATTTAACTTCCCACTATTAAGTATCACAGTTATATAGAATATAAATTATAAATTACATGAACGACGGTAACAAGCGGAATTCATATAATATTATATAAGATTTTGACGTCTATTGTGATATTATGAAATACATGCTGCGTCTTTTATCATATAATAATGGCAATTAACCAAGTAAATGATGATTTAATCGATAACAATATAAAAAAAATAATGAAGTGAATTGTGCTACCCCAGTTTGACTTACTGATTTTTGATTACTGATATGACTTGAGAAATCGTATGGAAAGATTGAGTGACGAACCAGTGTGCACAAATAAATTTCGAGATTAATATTAATTGATTAAAATCCCAATAATGACGTTGGTTTTTTTAATGAACTATCCAACCTCATATTCTGTATTGAAATATTGTAAAAAAAATAATTTAAATAAAATGATTTGGCATCTTTTTTGCTTTTTTTCTCAGAGATTTTTATTTAAAAACCTTAGAAAATGTGTTTTTTTCTTATTTAAAAAAAGATGTAATTGAAAAAATATATAATTACAATATATATATATATGTATTTGCTTCAAAATAACAGTAATAAATGGTTTCATAATGTGATATTACTTTGAAAATTATGACGCCGGCCCGCTCATCTGAAAAAAGTACCTGTTTTCAACTCTATATGGCAGTGCTCCGCAACCGGTGTGCCGCAGCACACTGGTGTGCCGTGAGCCGGATACAGGCGTGCCGCGGTCAAATACATAATGAAAAAATATTTATTATAATATCACGAACCTTGGGTTGTGTCGTCAAATATCGAGCCGAATATAAAACCTTTGTGTTCATTGAAACAAGCGCAGGTATCCCATTAATAAGTTATTATTAAATAATAATTATTAAGATTGCATAAAAGTAAATATATTATAATATTATGTGTGTATGCTTTTCAAATAAAAAATGAAAATTTATTGTAAAACTTGTGTATCAATTTAATACCTATATATTTTTGCTTTTGGTGTGCCGCGGAATTCCAGGAAAAAATTTGGTGTGCCGTAGATGAGGAAAGGTTGCGGAGCACTGCTGTATAGCATGGCTTTCACTATAGGGGGCTTTAGCTAAGCCCACCTAGCCCAGTACGTAGAAGTTACCGCCACTGAAGTTATTATGCCCAGAATTTTCATACTTTTTAAAAAAGACGACACATGCTTCTCGAATATTAAGAGCATCAGATTTCACACTTCCAGTGATTTGTGGGAATGGGGATTTTATATTATAATTATTTATATAATTGTATGGTATTTTTTATACAGAATATTTAGAATATTTCATATTGATAACAAGTGGATTGCTATCTACTAAATGAATAACAGGTTTTTATATTCAGTGAAATTATGATGTAATCAAAATGTTTTTTTTTTTTTTTAATGATTAAATGTCACATATGATATCTTTGAAAATTTCAGCCAAAAATATTGTTTGGTTTGACGCAGTGGCAGCCGGTCAATGTGGCATTGGATCAATGCACCCCTTGTATATGCAGGGGCAGTTATAGTACATGAAATAATATTCAAACATAACATTTATACCATTCATTTATTTTAAATTCTTCATGTATTTATTGTCTATGTACTTATTTTTATAGACAATTTTTATTATAGAAGAAACTTTACCATCTAACCTGGATGCGTGTATAAGAAAAACAAAATCTAACGCTGCGCTGCACTCACTGAAAATTCTTTTTTAGTGAAAATTTTTTGTTGAACCTAATTTTTAATAGCGATAACAAATACTAATTACCTAAAATATTTAATATGCTTTTGTATCCAAAAACATTAGAACTTATAAAAACATTGGAACAGACAGATCTCTAGGTCTATTAGCTAGACAATTAGAATTCTATATCGAAATTAATACCTCTTCTCTAAGCAGCGAAAAGTTTGGCTCGTGCGTGCATAAGCCGAGCACTATGAGATCAGCATCTAGTCCATAGAGGCAATGACGGGTGTTTGGATCGTAGTCAGGTTGTGATTTAATATACCTAATATAGTCCATTATTTTGTGTTCACCTTCACCGGGCGTCTATAATAATAGAGAAAGAAAAGTTTATAAATGAATTCAAATTATAAAATTTAAAAAATATATGAGACGGAGGAAGATTACAATAGAACAAACCTTATAGCCAGAAAAGACAATTTTACATTTGGACCAGGTCTTATCTGTTGATATCATCTTCTTGATATAGTATTGCAGCTGCTCATGCAAATCTTCCTTAGATACACTACAGCCAACTAACTCTTCTTCTTCTTCTTCTGTTTTTAAAACTTCTCTCAATGCAGTTAGCTCTTCCTTTGTACATTCAGCTTCACGATATTTCCGGAAGCTGTCAAAAGTGTTAAATTCTGTTGTACAAGTCATAATGCTGCAACACTGTGGATTCTATTTTGAGACAACCCGAAAATAAATTCCTAGGAAATCAGACACTTTTCGCCTGTTTTAGTTCTCAGAACATTTAAATAAAACAATCCAAGACTTTCTTTAGACCTAACAAAACAAATATATTAATAAAAACACAATTCCCCTGTACTTTATTCCACTTTATTTAAAAGGTCAAGACCGGTTTCCCTCATTCCGAACATTGTCAACTCAGTCAACTATCAGTGCGAAACCGGTACTGACCTTTTAAATAAAGTGGAATAAAGTACAAAGTAATATTGTTTTTGTCTAAATAATGCCTTTCCACCAAGTATTCACAATGAACACCCTAAAAGGTGAAAACAAATATAGTTTATGAACTGTTGTACATTTCCAAAGCGAATTCTAAAGGCAATGAAATAAAAGTTAACAAATACCCAGAATCTTCTATTAATTTAATAAAATAAGACCATTGCAGATGACAGATGCTAGTTTGCAATAATAACCATAACATTTCTGACCCAATTCAAACAATTTCAAAGGAAATGATTTCATTGGCAAAATCAAACAAATCCCTCAAATAATGTGTAATAAATAGCAATATAAATATTTACAATACAATTTTGTCATTTTTTGTAATATCAAACTAAAGAAAATTGATTTGCAAGAGATTCGAATTACCCAGTGTTTGTGGTCAAAAGAAAAAATCTATTACAAATTTACTTTGGTTGTCTATCTTAGCATTGGTTTGTCATTTCAGTTATGAACTGCACAATTTTGTCCTACAACCCAAACTGAATGATCAGTTAATAATGCTGACCGAAACTGATCCTGATCATATAAAATAAAAGTGGAATTAGTAAGTGTTTTATTTTTTGAATATAATGTATTTTGTACTTAATCTTAAGAGGAGTATGGACGTACATGTATGTCAGCGCCATATTTCTGTTAATGAGTATAAAAGTAGTTTAAACTCAATACAGGAGTGTCTGTCTGTAAGCATATACATGCTCTAAGTATGAATTGCATATATTCATTGGGAAAAAGTCACAAAATTATAATGTTAAGAAAAGGCGCTAAATTAAAGCAAGGTCTGTATAAATCTATTCACTCCTCTAAAGGTTAAGTGATCTAAATGAAAACATATTTTTTCTTTTTATTTCCACCAGTTGAATAAAATATCTAAATGAATTTAATACTTCAAAAATGATTGTCAAGATCAACTGCTATTTTGATCACATCTCAAAACAAAAATTTGTCGAGTATATTATAATTTTACATAACTCTTTTGCAAATGCAAAGCGAAAAATTACTTCTCAGTACTTGTGAGAAACTAATAGCAAAATGATTTTACGGTATGCTGATGATGCTTCATATAATCGACTTCAGATTTTTTTTTTTTGGTTTAATGTCTATTAACACTCAAGCAACCAGCAGTTTCGCGACAAAGTTACGCTTAAGCCCCCCGCACAGTTCGCACATGTTTTCGGATTTGCGCGTTTTTCTTTAAAAAATCATATCTTTTTATTTAATCGACACATTTCTTTTAAACAGATTAAAACTATATATTGACAACACTGTCACTTTTACTTATAAATTACGCAATAAATCAATTACATGTTCATGTATGGCATGCTTCAAAGCATTCGCTCATCGTCTTGCAAGCCAACCCAATCATTAGCAAGTTGCAATAGAAAACTTTTAAAATTTATTTTTGCCGAGTTTAACTTGGCGAACACAAAAAAAAAGGATTAAACATATCACAAATAAGTAAAAAAAAAACGACACTTTGTTCACTCATTTTTAAGTTTTTTTATCACTGTTTTATACGATTTCATTTTGATGGCAATACCTATTCGTCTTTTCTTATATTTGTGGAAAAGATCATCTCCCATAAATAAATATGCTATTTGCTTGATGTTTTGAGAATACTAGGGAAAAAATTAACTCTTGGATTGCCACAAAGTACTCCATTTAATTTATTCTTGCCAATCATTCGATGTCTTCATAATATCGGACTCGCTGGAACTAATCGCAACTCGCGGGTCTGCGGGACAGGGGGAGGGGCTTAATACAATCATTTTCACTATCACATCCAGTTTGATCAGAATCATCATTTTCTTCAGTATCTTTTGGTGCATCAGACATATCATCGCTGTAATTTTTTCTTACAAATGAACTGATTTTTCAGACAAAAAATATTTTTAAAGCAAAAATGCAAAAATTGAAATATTTTTTTTTAATTACCTCTTTAATCACATAACTTATCCAAAAAAATCATTTTTTTAAATTTATAAATATTGAATGTAATAAAACAAGAGCAGAAAATATATCGCGATCGCAGAAACGAGAATGTGTTGTCTTCGACTGACACAAATGCAACAAAATATATTTTAATGTTTCAGAATATAAAATGAACATTTTTTAAGTCTAATAACAGTAAAAGTCAACGCATAAAATATTTTAAGTATTCTATAGCAAAAAATATCTTATTTCAAAAGTTATTTTTACCCATAAATAATAATGTAAATCGACACAAAAAAATCATACCTACGCAGCAAATCCTCTTGAGTAGCATAAAAAAACAAAAATCCGAAATCAATTAGCTTTGCCTTAACGGACACCGATTACACTTCCGCGTGTGTAAACCCGCGCTACCACGGGGCCGGGGTTTTAACGCATTGCGATCATTTCCGCGCTAGCATGGTGTGGTCTTGAGTGTTTTTTACAATATTTTTTACAGCATTAAAAAAATCTTACGATATCTCTCTCTGTTGATTGATTTTTGCTCGTGGAGCGGCACCATCGAGCGAAATAAAGACAACTCTTTTCGGCTTGATTAATTGAAATAGATAAGATAAATAGTGAAACATTTGCAGGAAAAAAACTTTTGGTGTTAATTTAAAATAAGAACTTGAACAAATTTTAGGGATTCCACTCATATCCAGATACAAGTTATCATATTCGGAAAGCTGAAACAAAAAGAAATAAATTACTTCAGTGAGATAACTAAGAACTGCTATTCATTAGAATAACTTCATTAATGATCTCATCTGAGAATTTTTAGACATGGCAAACATCCATATCCATACTTTCAAACAAAAATCAATTGAAAAATGCAGTTCATACTGGGATTCGAGCCCGATTGGTCTGGTGTGTAAGCCTAAGACGTTGACTACTGTACTACGGACCCGGCAAACGTTCGAAAATGTTTAAACCTCCATTAACTCATCTATATATATACTGGCTTGGAAGAGATACAAAATATATCCTGTCATCTGCCCTAACATCTTTATTTATGTTACAAATAATAATAGCCATTATTATAGTGTTAATTTATGTTAAATTATTACATTTTTTTATATGTTTTTTCACTCCTATCTGTAAGATTGCCTGGAAAGCGACTAAGCAGGCGCACACCTAAGCTTCCACATTTACCAAAAAAATAATTCTTTCAATATATTCTCCAGCTCGTCGCTGGAGACTTTTTTCATTACTTTTGTCGAGTATATAAATATTTATAAAGTTTTCAGCAATTATCAGTAAATTACAGATTATTTTATCGCCTATGTGGTCTAGTTAGTTAGAGCATGCTCTACCGACCAAATGGGTCTGAGTTCGATTCCCAGTGAGGTTAATGTAAAATTTAGATTTTTTTAAATTTGAGACCTAAGACGTGGGTGTTTGTGATGTCAATTTATCTCGAGTTGATCTCGAGTGACTTACAATAAATTCTCATCGAGTTTTTCTCGTATGATCTTTCAACTTTAAAATATTTGGCGCATTGGCATTAGCTGTAATGCCAAATATTACACAAAAAAATCTTAACATAATTCAAAGCTGTAAATCAATAGTCATCAACATTTTTTTTAAGAGGAGCACCACGAGTGGCTTTCTTAGGACAAAGGGCACTGTATATTATTTGTTTTCTGAATAAGGGAGTCAAGAGATAAAATAAAAACACACTTATTTAAGTGACACAAACCTCTGATAACCCAATACGTCTAGTTAAATGAGAGTACTCAAAGATAACATTAATGTGACATTTGGCCAAACCAAACATTTGTACTTCCTGTTCTCAGTTATGTTAGGTTTGTTTGTTTTAAAATAATATTTTGAATAACTCTTTTCAAATATGGATATTGGCAGTCATCTTAGATATGCTTTGTGGGCAGTGGCAGATTACTTTATAAGCAAATGCAGTGCGCCCTTGGGGCCTCCAAATTTTAGGAACCTCAAAAATGGCTCATTTTGTATTACCCATTTGCTTAATGTTAAGATTTTTAATATTTGTCTATAAATAATATTTACCTGGCCAAGTTTCACCGGTTCACTCAAACATGGATATCTTTCACTTATATACCGGAAAAATTTAGGAATTCCCATATTGACTAACAGCAATTCCAATTCAATATTTTGGGTAACTTCTGAAATGAAAATAATAATGGTTGTATTACCTTTAAATTATTAGCTAAAATCAACACTTCACACTGCCTCCGTGACATTTTATTTTTAAACGTATGTTATATACTGCTATATACAATATTGCTGTGTATTTCGGAAATAATCACGGCAAAGTCGACCCAGATAATATTTTTTAAAAATGTCGAATAAGTACTGCATATTAGAGCTAGGGTTTCCAGGTGTCCCGGATTGGCCGGGATTGTCCCGGAATTGGAATCGCTGTCCCGTATCCCGGATGAGTACTAAATTGTCCCGGAAATTTGAGCAAATCCCGAAAATTGATAGGATTTTGGAATAGGAAGAGCTAAAAAAAAAACGAGGTTGGAGATAATCTGGGGAAAAAGTATAGCGAATTGAGGATTTCAAATTTTTCGGTGAGCTAAAATAAAAAAAAAACGAGTTTCGGAGATAATCTGGGAAAAAGTAGGGTAAGGGATTGAAAATAAATCAGTCTCAAAATCCCAGAATACAAAAAGGCTTTGGGATTGGATACCCTAATTCCTGGGTTTTTGGATTCGAAAGTAAACTAATCGGACAAATGTCCCGGATTCACTAGCAAGAAATCTGGCAACCCTAATTAGAGCACATACGTTTTAATTGCACCTGGTAACTACTCTGTTCTGGAGATGTGGATAAAGGAACAATGCTTAGAACATTTCATATACAATGGGGCACTTAACTTTGGCGCGAAGTCATCCACGCTACAGTTCCTTATGCATATTAGGCATAAGCAGGCATAAAGAACATACGTCACCTAATCCTGGACGACGACGACCCAATGTGCAGACCCTTAATCGCCCTTAATGGCGAAGTTATCATATATGTTTGTGTTTCACATGATTTAGAATCGTGACAGCGAGAAAATGAGTTGTTGATAAAGGAACGATGCTCGTAACATTTCATTTGTCTATGGCTTTATATACGATGACGATATTTTCATACTGAAATGTATTTCGTATTCTGCATAATTTATCAGCAGTGGCGGTTCTAGGTACTGGGCTAGGTGGGCTAAGCCCGACCTGCATTTTTCACCCAAAACATTAGATGGCTGAATAAAAATGAACAGCAATTTGGCCGCTGAACAAAATAAATACATTTAAAAGCGTAACTTACCTTTCCCAAATGAATATAATATCTTTGTTTGAATTTTCCTCTGTCAATATAAGACAATGTTACGTCTACCTACAATCATATTCTCAATTGTGTTTTGTATTACAATTTTAAACTGAGCCAGCGTAAAAAAAACAATAACCCTATAAATACTTCACAGGGAACAGGAACGTCACGTCACTGGCAACACCACTCAAGGGCTAGCGATATTTAGCCTGTAACCACATACAATATTTCTTTACACTGGGGCGCAATCAAGCACGATTAGATTTTTTTTGTATTTGTATGTACGGAAACGTCATCAAACACACGCGATTGTGTTTCAATCTGTCAAGCTTCTGTTGTTCGTTGGGGGCTAAACAGAATCTGCCCATTGCGCATACTTATGCATTGAAACACAAAACCAATATCGTTGTATTGTATGAAAGTGACAGGTATTGACTTTCAGTGACAGCAAGTGACAGTTCTATACTGCTTTTAGTAGGTACTTGTTATTTCACTTTAAAAGAGACGAATTTAAGGATTCCGTGTTATTATTCTATTATTTCTTAGTTACATTAGCATTGATTTTATTATATAAAAATTTATGCATTGCAGTAGTGTCGTAATATTTGTTAATTTGCTTGTAGATTAATGTATAAGGTGAAGTGGAAATATGCTTTTCTCTAGCCCACCCAAGATTTTAGGTCAGGAACCGCCACTGTTTATCAGTTATATGAATAATACTTTGTTTTCTCGCTGTAACGAAATCCGAAAATAAATAATTCTTAATCATGTTGTTTAAAGCTGCACTCTTAAATTTTTCGCGAAAATAAACGCGGCATGTTATATGACAGATTTTCCAAGTTATCTGTCAAATAAGAAAAATATTGGTATGCAAACATAGTTATTTTGACAATTGTAACACTCGAAATTCATTTTCCCGGGAACTGTTCACCATGTCCATTTTACGGTAGCTATTTTTAAGCCAACATTAAATCATGAAATTAGAGGGAAAAAAACACTTAGTTATTGTGTGCATATATCGATATGTGATATTAGTACTACTAACCTTATAAATATCACGAATTGAATCGGAAATCGATAATTCACAGTCCACAGTCGCACAACTTAGCGATATCTGGGCGCACCGATATAATAAGGGGAAAAGATTGCGTCGTATGTCGAGAGTGCAATTGATAAACAAACAAGTAGAGATGGGATGAAAACTTCAATCTCGAAAAGTAACCGAGTTTCTTCGGATACCTATAGGATGCGAATTACGTTTAAAGAAAGTTAAACATTGTTTTTCAAAATAAAAGCGAAAATATGATCGTTTATGCCGTATTTAAGAAAAGTTTCCTATTTTGCCTGATCGTTTGATGGAGACGGGTCGGCAACGGTCATGGGTTTTTCAAACACTTCTTTGGCATTGTCACAACATTAAATTTTTATACACGATTAAAATAAAACGAATATTTAAAAAATATATTATTTAAAGATATTTCTAGTAGGTACTTAAAGTTGAATCGTATTTCTTATCCCTGTGTATTTCATGATTCGATTTTAAAATCAAATAATGTATAATATTACATGAGTGATTGTTATAAAACACAATTGTTACGAATGTTAATTAAACATAAAAATAATGTTTCTGTTACTTTTGAACATTTCTCCGTCAAGGACTACTTTTATGCATGGAAACAAAACAAGTAAATATATTCTTATGAAACCTGTAACAAATGTACATTGTATCTTGTATCCATATATATTTATTTTATTTCTGTAGCCCATCCCTAAATCTTTACCGAACCATTTGCGACATATATAGTAAACCTTTGACACGCGGACAAATTTTAATAATAATTTATTCATTTTAAAAACGTAGGTGAGATGATTTTTATATATATATCTGAATAGAGCATATTCCCAATACAAAAAGCTATCGTGACAAAATCAAAATTTCATGGTAATCGTCAAACTCAATGCGTTTACTTTTATAAGATAGTGTTGCTGTATCAAAAAAGAACATGGATTATTCAAATCTAGAGTGATTGTTTCCAGTGGTGTAGAGAAAGTTTTGCCTCCCGGGGCTGATCCTTATTTGTCACTAACTCCCCCCCCCCTCCAAATTTTCCATCAAAATATATTTTTAAATCTAGAATAGTGATGTATTGAAGGCAAAGGGAGGCGCGAACAGTCCAAAATGTGTATTAACTCATTAAAACGTGTCTTTATTAATATATGAAATAAAGGACGGGTAAGCGCGAAGATATTTTTTTCTTCAAATGGAGTCGCAGTAACATAAAGGTTGGAAACCGCTGCCGTAGATAATGCTATTTTTTTTTAATTTACTTCGATATAATTTCTTGAAATATACTATTTTTGTTATTTTTTTCTTTTACAAATGTTACTTGTACTTTTTGTAAATTATATATTGAATCGAGCCCCATGTTTTTTTTAAATATGTCAAATAATCTATTTGGCAGTGTTCTGTATTATTGATTTTGAATTATTATTAAAAAAAGCAGTGCTTTTTTTTTTAAAAAAAAAAGGTGCCGGAACGCATTTTTTTCGAGCATTTTCTAAGAAGGTATATTATTTATTACATATTCGAATATCATTTTGATACAATTAAAGGCGGCTTTTCATATAATGCATAGAAAATAAAACAAAATATACATATTTTTATATTTATTTTAGAAATTTAAAATGAAAATTAAACAATGAACATTACATACATTATGTAACATAACATTTAAAAAAATGTAATTTATAAAAAACGCTATCCAAAATTACATTCCAATAAAAATGATTTCCACAGTTTTTCCCAATTTTTGTCAGGTAAATGGTCCCTATTTCTTTTTTTTTGTGTTGGTGTCTGTGGCCGAATGTCTTCCTCTTAGTAACCATTGATCAACGTATTTTGAAGGATCAAAAAGTATCAAAGGTGTTTCGACGAGTTTAATAAACAAAAGTGACGAAACTGTTTTGGTCATCAACGAAGCTCTCATTGGACTGATAATTAAATTCATTTGTGAAAACCCGCGTTCACATTCACTTGAAGAAATGGGAATAGAATTCAGTGCATAAATTAAACGAAGAAGTTTTTCCGGATATTTCTTTTCGACAATATATTGGCGAAATCCACGGATCATTTCTCGTTCGTCCAATTGTAATCTGATTGACATATTTCTAATTTCTATTTCTCCGAATGTCAACTGATTATCAATATTTTCAGACTAATATTTTTTATCGAGTACTCGCGCTGAAAGTGCAAATTCCACATCTTCTTTATTTAGCATCCTCTTTTTTATTGACTCTTTCAACGTGGAAAAAAAAATTCGGGTCAATAGTATTATTATTTTTTGAAACCTTATTGTGAAGTGTAACTCCACGAAAACGCAGGTCGCCTACAGCCAGCGGTGGGCTGCCAATATCTTAACAAGAGGCTCGGTAAATGTTATCTATTTTTATCCATGTCCGCTCCCTATGTCGAGCATATGGCCTCCTAATGAAGGTATCTCAACGAAAGTTATTTTTCTACGAGAACTGCTTGCTACTTAGTCGCTCTACCTCTCTTTTCCAAACAGAGTAGTAATGATAAAATGATAAGCATAAGACAGGACTAGCGATTAACTAATAGTAGCGCCCAGTTGAATTGAAGAATCGGAAGAGTGGGAGGCAATCTTAAGACATCACAAACACCCATTCCTTCGAACAGAAAATAGATAAATCGATTGAAAAAATGTTTTTTCGTACTGGGACTCACGGGCGCCTACAACGCTGAATGAAAAAATGAAACAACTAATTTTCAAATTTATCCATCTACAGAAATTGCAGTTATGTGATGAAATGATCTATTACGAACGATTTTGTTATTTTAACAAGAGGCTCGCCGGCCGCGCCAAAATTTAACAAGGGGCTCGCGCGAGCATCCCCCCCACCAAGCCCCCTCCAGCGCATTCCTGCCTACAGCAGTTGCAGCACATTTGTAATACGGTCCAAAACTATGTTTTCTTTCTTCAAAAATTTGAACCAGGGCATTTATTTTTTGATTAGCAATGTAAAGTGTAACATTGCGATCTTGTAAATCTAAACTTCATTCTGATAATTCCTGGAGAACATCACTCATCAATCCAAGATCCAATAAGAAGGTACTAGATGTTAAAATTCTCCTAAGGCTTTCGTATGTACACTTATCGTTTTTGTCTCTTGTTGGATCGTTAATCGCGTAAAATTTCGAAAAAAAAAGGTGCCGGAACGCCGTTCCGCCACGCTACAGGGTAAAAAAAGCCCTGACAAAAAGTATATGTTTTATTAACTATTAATAAAAATACAATTCCAGAATATTTAAAAAGGTCCGTCAGCAATAGAATTCGCTTTGGATGAATAAGTGTTTTAAGCTTAAAAGGTATTGCTAAGTACGCTGTCTTTTTCATGAGCATTATATTATACTTTTCTCATTACATACTCTATTTGTTTTATATGAAGTATTTTAAATTTAAATTTTTACAGAAATAATAAAAAAACAATAAATTGAAAAATTCTCGCTCTTTAAGTTTCATGTAAGTGAAGTGCCCGATGCTTTTATTACATATATTGTTTGTTCTTTCGAATTCATTGAGACAATTTTCAATGTTATTTCGATCAAACAAAAAAACAAACATCACATGTATTTTTTTTTAATGCGAAAAGCACATATTTTATATTTAAATCTATTATTTTATTATTTTAAAACAAATTAAATATTCATATGATTTATCTGATACCCAAATATTTTTTAAAAACATGGTTTGAAATCGCTGCCTTTGACGCGGGAAATCCTTTTTCGCCAAAGTATAGTGGACCAATGTGTTGCTAGTAAAAAAAACTCCTCGAACTTTGAAAGTCAATGAAAACATTTCAATAGCGCGCTTTACACTTACGCGCCGTCGAGTAACACGTAATGTTTAGCAGGGTAAAAATCGTTCAAGCAGTCGCGCGTAAATAAAATTTGTCACTGAAATCGCCCAATTTCTCGTCAAAGTTCTTAAGTTGTAAGCCTGGTTATGTAATCTCCAACTTTATTCATAGCTGCTTTTGCGTGTGATCGGATGGTTATATATTATGCTTTAAAACTAGAATAAAGGTGTGTAAACAAAGTGTGTTAAGAGTTTCTTCGTCCTTTAAAGTGCATTGGGCCTAGTACAGGGCTGGCGAACCTTTTTCGCAAGTGGGTCAAATTTGATTTTTAAAATTTTTAAAAATCATGTTACGGGTCACATATAGGATCCCGGGATTGAGATTAGCTCACCGAGGAATTTGAAATCTTCTATTTGGTATACTTTTTCCCAGACTGTCACAGAAACTCGTTTTTTTTTTTAGCTCACAGAGGTATTTAAAATCCTAGATTTAGTACACTTTTTCTCGGATTGTCGCAGAAACTCGTTTTTCATAATTTCTTGAAGTTCAAGTGGGTCAGATAATTTCTCACGCGGGTCACTGTGTGACCCGTGGGTCCTGGTTCGCCATCACTGGCCTAGTGTGTAGTGATGCGAGACGAGAAACCCCCGGGTTTTTGTTGGTTTAAAACGTTAAAATTAGGTGAGAATTAACTCATTTGGAAAATTGAGAAAATTTAAAAATATTATTTTAATATCAAACTCATAATTGTATGTATTTTTTAGCATCCGGTAACACTTATATTATAAAAGTGCGACAAATGATTCTATCCAAATTCTATCTAAATTAGAGGTTGTATTATAAAAAACTGTTAGCTTAGAGTTAGTCTACGACAATAAAATTAGTCGGATATGTAAGTGGTAGAGGTATGCACGGGCCCGGGCCTGTCCCACGGGCCGGGTTCGGGCGGATAAGCGCAATTGAGATTCGGACTCGGGCTGGGCCCGGGTAAAGAATTTAATTCTTCAGAAAAATATTTCAGACTGTGTTCGTGTCATAAGCCAGCCATGATGATTTTAATTATTACCAGTTCTATAGAGAATCGTAAATTTGTAAATTTGTAGGTTTTTTCGGGCCTTAGTGTATAAATCCTGGTTTCGGGTCGGGTTCGTGTAACAAGTGTGGTATTAGACTCGGACCCGGGCCGGGTCGGGCCTGAGTTTTTTGGGCTCGGACCGTTTAATTTTGTAAAATTTCAGCCCGTGCAGTTCTCTAGTAGATGGTAATGACAGAGCTTATAAGTTTGACAAGTTAAATCTAAGTATACTTGAATCCGAAACAAAATATTTGGAAACCGTCCCTTTTTTTATGATACTCGGTAAAACTCACATATGTATGGTTAACTCATGGACTTTGTTATATTGAAAAAATGACTACAATATCATTTTCTCAATTACCTTATTAACTCATTATACCTTATATTTTGCGTTTTTCCAATATTCCGGGTTTTTTCCGCCATTTTAAATTTCCCA
>CM062822.1:8885726-9134676 GCA_031772345.1 Himalopsyche anomala | reverse complement strand
ATTTACTATGAAGTTGTTGATGGCCGCACATGAAAACCACTGGTCTAGCTTATAAGACCGTCTTTGTACTCGCACTCATTGACCATAATTATCTGTGCCAAACAAATTGTGTATTTCAATAGATAATCATAAATATATAGTCTTTGGCTATTTTCATGTATGGCTTTGATTATTTAAAATTATTAAGGTAAAATGCTTAACAACATGCTACTCTTTTTCTCCCTGGAATTTCACTAACCCTGCTAAAGTCAATTTAATTTTCCGATAAGCCTAATTGTGGAAAACACTAAAAACCCTACCGTTGGAATTATGAAATTCAACAAATTATGCAGATCACGAAATATTTTTGTGAAAATTCATAACCATTTTCTCAATGATTTATTCTATGAAGTTCGATTTGATATGTTGTGTTGACTTTTTCATTCTGATATTATATTTGTATTTCACGTAAATTATCAGTTTACCTTATTCCCATGTATGTTAATTTCTAATTAAATTTCATACAGAGCTGCATTATTATTAGCGGCATTAAGCCCATTTTCACGTATAAAAAGAGAGCATGCTGTAAAACATATTTATCATTATTAATTTTAAACAATCAAAGCCATTAGGTATATTGAATACATCAATGTGCCTTTCAAAATTGTCAGTTAAGTGATCTGTCAGATTCTAAAGGTTTGTGATTGCTGCTTTTTAGCCATGAAATACTTATTTTACTTAAAAATGTATGTACAGTGGAACCTCTCATAACGAGCACCTCTTATAACGAATAACTCGCATAACGAGCAAAACAGATTTAAAAAAATGCTCCATTAACGAGGGACATTTCGCATAGCGAGTGACGCAGAGTTTTGGAAAGATCACTTTCACATCGTTGCTTGACTCAAGATGATTGACAAGGTGTGGGAAGGGGTTACCAAGAGAACCCTCACTTCAGCTTGGAAGAAGCTTTGCCGAGGAGCGTTGTCGAATGTGATATTGAGGGGTTTGAAACAGTACCTGTGAAGTCTACAGTCAACGAGATAGTATCTTTGGCCAATACGATGGGACTGGAGGTGGATAACAACGATATTGATGAGCTTTTATCCTTTTTTTGCAAATTGAAATCGCATTCCAGGTTGTTACGCTCGTTAACAATTTATAAGTATGTAATTTTACATTAATACACGTTAAAAATATAAAAAATGATTTTTTTTCCGGCATGGAACGCATTATTACATATTACATTGTTTTATATGGGAAAAATTGTTTCGCTTAACGAGTGTTTCACATAACGAGTAAGATTCTGGAACGAATTAAACTCGTTATGAGAGGTTCCACTGTATATTTTATTTTTTGCCTTTCCATCAGGTATTGACTGACTGTGAACAACCTAAAAGTGATACCTGTTTTTTTTTTATCTTAGATTAAAAATGCTGATGTCCGAGGAAGAATTCATGACAAATTAACCCCATCAAATGATACAAATGAGAACGGCCATTTTAGCAGTGATAAGAAACAAGAGAATAGTTTGAAAGCCTATTATAAGGAATTCAAAAAAGTTGTTCAAGAAGCCGACGTTGTCTTGGAAATTGTTGATGCTCGTGATCCCTTAGGTCAGTGTAGTATATTTTACGAACAGTTCTTTCTAACTGAGGTGCCCTTCATAGCAGACGCATGTGCGATGAAAAAAGAATGAAAAAAATGTGGTCCATATTTTAATAGAAATATATCAAAATATTTATAATTAAAATGATTCATTGTGTTAATTTGAGTGATTGGTAAACATTTCCACATCTCTTTCGCATACTGGTAAAATTAAATAATTAGTCTTATGCATACTGATAAACTACTTAATAGTTTTAAAAGTAGTGTATACTTGACACATGCCTTATCATTTTATTCATTACATTATTATGTTAACTGTAATGGTATAAACCAGCGATACTCTACCTTTTTTTTTTGTTTGGGCCTAATGCCTACATAATGTGGGCCGCAGCATATCAATAGTAATACGTTAATATACCACATATGTACTACACATAACATAAATGTAAGTACCAAAGTGTCCCGAATACTCATTCGTTTACATAATTTTTTGCAAACAATACCAGATGTTTGACTATGATTGCTTTGGGCCTCACATAAAATCTGAATGGGCCGGATGCACTGTTCTCTCTAAGATGAGAGGTTAGCTGATTGAAAATTCAAAGGTCGCGTGGGCTAATCCAACAAATGCACAGGATAATTTGTCATAATTGATATAAATAGTAGTTAGTAAAAACACAATATTCCTTTGTACTTCATTCCACTTTATTTAATGTCAGGACCGGTTTCGCTCATTACGAGCATCGTCAACTGATCAGTTGACGATGCTCGTAATGAGCGAAACCGGTCCTGACATATTAAAGAAAGTGGAATGAAGTACAAAGGAATATTGTGTTTTTACTAATATAATGCCTTTCCACCAAGTATTGACAGTAAACACCCTAAAAGTGATAAATAGTAGTGTTTTTTTTTTGTTTTGATTAATTTATAAATAAGTATTAACCCTTTCCGGTCCACAAAAAAATACAAAAATATTCCACCTGGTCCACAATAGATTTACAGTATCACCAGGGAAACTAATATTTGCAATTTTTTTTTTTTTTACTAGATTTATAGCAACAGTATAATTTTTTCTAAATATCAAAATAATAACCTTATTATTTACATTTAAAAAAAATTCAAGTATGATATATATGTATCAAGTTGCTTTTTTGCGTTTTTTTTGTAATTTTGGGCATTTTTGCAAGGTTAGAATTATTAGAACAATAGTAAATATCGGTATTAATTTTCAAGTGCACGTGGCAAGTGTTACTGTTGGAAAGAAGAATGTAGAACTTAGCGCCCGAGCTGCGTGAGCCGACCCAGCCCCTAAAACGACCCTTTTGTATCCATTGCAGGCATACGGTTTCACATTACAATGTTCATAAAAACCATTTGATTCTTTGCTCAGAATACCGCTGTAATAGATACGAGTGGAAAAAAAAAAATATTCAATACATTTGAACTTATTTTAACTCGATACCAATAAAGAAAAAAATGTCGAATGACATTCGACATAGGACCGGAAAGGGTTAAATAACAGAACTCATTCTTTTTTACACAAAAATAAAATCAAGCACAAATTAAGAAAATTAGCAGAATAAAACAAATAAGTAGTCAACAATAAAGTTATTAATGTGCTATGTAAATTTATTTCAAATTTTGTAGTTTTTCATGCTGTTCCTTATAACTAATTCTTATATTATATAGTTTATTTAATTCAATTTCTTGTTCTGACAATATATTAGAATTTAATTCTAGTTAAATCATCTAAATATTCAATTTCTAATTTATTTCGATCAATTTGGGATATTCCAATTAAAAAATATATTATTTGGATAGTAGTAATGGAGTGCGCGCCAACTTGGAATGAGTGCACGGGGATTTTCCGCATTGGACGCAGGAGGAGTATCGCTGGTATAAACACATTGTTTGCGGTCGTTGAATGACGAATGCATGTATAGAAGCTACTACTTCCGTTTCTGGCCAGCTTCTTTATTGCATTCATCTATCGGCATTTTGTTGTCTATTAACGTTAATACCAGGATGTAAATCAATCTGAAATTCTTATTTATGCTCATTATTATATGGCTTCAGATTCGCTTAGAAATATTTACTCATTTACTAAATTCTTTTGTTTATTTGAAACAAATAAAAAAATAACTGCAATTCTTGTTTTCTTGCGAGACAAAAAGATAAGCGTCAAATGAAGTCTACGTACTTTCTATTTTACTGCAGTTACTGCAACATCATTTCATTTGTTACACATTTTTTACCGCTGTCTATTTATTTATCTTTTGATGAAACTGCACTTGAGATTCTACTCTCATATTAGTATTGGTGTCATTTTAATTTAAATCTATTCAACAGGCACTAGATGTATTCAAGTTGAAGAGGCAGTTCGAGACTCACTCGGTAACAAAAGACTCGTCATGGTTTTGAATAAAGCTGACTTGGTTCCCCGAGAGAATCTCGATCAATGGTTAAAATATCTTCGTAAATCTGTACCTTCAGTGGCATTTAAAGCGTCTACACAAGACCAGCAACACAATTTAGGCCGCAAGAAGATGCTTAAGGGGCAGAAAAATGACAAAAATATGAAAGGTATTCTTCAACATCATTATAAAAATATAATTTTACAAGCAAAATTTAATATTTCTAATATTCAAGGATAAATTGATACATTATTTCATTTTCAAGATATGGTTGAAAGCAGGAGTTCACAAACTTTTTTTTATCGAAGGGAAAGCTGTCCGTTTTTTGTTAATATTTTGTATTGATTGGCGCCTGCGATGAATACCCCCCTTCCTTCGCACATCGTCATACACAAATATCAAAATGTCTGACCGTTCATTTTTGTGAGAGGATACTTTGTTTGAAAAGTGATTTTTAATATTCTGTATGAAGAAAAAAATATTATTTGCAGATTGAACATAATGGAAACATCAAGAAGTCACGCTGTACACACTTTGTGAACACCTTATTTGAAGCTTTTTTAATATTGTGAAATGCATTTTGACTAGAGAATTTGACACAGTTTAAATACTTTGTAATATTTTAATTTTTGATTGTTTGTCAGCTTTTATAAGAGTGGTATTTTCTTTAAGGATCTTCATGTGTCGGTGCTGAACTGCTTATGTCACTATTGGGAAATTACTGTCGTAATAAAGGTATCAAGACTTCCATCACAGTTGGCGTAGTAGGCCTTCCCAACGTTGGAAAGAGCTCTATTATCAATAGCTTGAAAAGGTCCAGAGCGTGCAACGTGGGTAGTACCCCTGGTATAACAAAGTAAGTCTCATTTTGTCATATTTAATAATATGGTCTAATGGACCATCTCAACCCAAGTTACTTAATGAGAACTCGGTCGCTCATCCTCTTGAAAAGGTAATCATATTAGGATCGGGCTAGGGAATGACAGATAACTATGCAATTGACTTACATATGCCACATTTTTCGAATAAGATAATGGATGTACTCTGTAACTGGACAGGATGGAGGTCTATTGCATTGACAACTCGGCTACAGAAACTACCTTAAAAATTGTTGAATAAATATAATCGGTCTATCTTGTATGAGTGTTGTTGATTTATAAAGATTAACACATTACTAGTGGTTGCATTCAACTACAGCACCGGCATTGTGATCTGGTTTATCAAATTTGCAGAGAAGAGAGTAAAGCAGAGTCAATGATCAATTAAAACATTTTAAGCAATATTGATGTCACATATTATAAAAAAAAACATTCTGAGCCCTGGTCACATCTCTTACCAAGATCGTTACCAAAAATCAATTACCGATTTAACCAGCTTTCATTTTGTCCATAAGAAATTGTTTTCAAATTACAAATCAATTAATTATCTGTTAAATGCAGTTATAGTTTTAATTTTGTGATGTTTTTTTGTTATAACTTTAAAATTACTAGACTTACAAAACTTTAAAGATTAAAGTGCTGAGAAACGCAATTAACTAAGTAAGAAGTAGAAGAAGGGAGCTTTTGGTTCATGCCTTGAATGGTTTGTGTTGATCGAACTCGCGTTTTTTGTATTATTAGTTTACTCTGAATCTAAAATTATTTTTAATACTTTTATTGTCTAAAAAAATATATTATAAACGTACAGCAGTGATATATTTTGAAACGTAGATTTAGGTGAAAAAAAAACATCACACCTAAAGCACATAAAATAACAGTTTTTTTTACAATTACCATAATAATGTACCCACCTTCAAAGCTTTTTATCATGGTGTTTTGTAGAACATACTCTAGCCGTGGAACAAATTTGGATTAAAGGATGGTTGATATGGCTTTTTAATAGTAATTGCTTTTTTTTACGTAGTACAATCATAGATTCTAGAACCTTGAATTGTAAAAAATTGTTAAATAAAAAATAAATTTACATTTTTGAATCTGTCAGAGTATGGTTATGGAGGTGGAGTTGCGGTTTTTTAACAACCCACAGCTATAGTTTTTTCTTGGTATTTATTTACACAAAATTATAACTCGTTCAATAATCTTTCCGTTTATAGCAATAAGTAAAGGCCACAAACAACTAATTAATAAAGTCAGTTTAAGTGGATTTCGGTATGTATAACATTCAACATAATACTTAATCCTTTGAGCAGTGTCACACGGTTATGGTAAAGCGAGGTGTCATCTTTTTTCATTCTTGTAATTTATATGTGTATATTTTTACTGTAAAAAAGTGATATATAATTAAAAAAATTAATACCCAATATAATTTGTATTAAAAAGTTTATTAGTATTTAAAAAAATGTATATATTCTGATATTGAAATTTTATAGGATGCCATCATTGATTGAATAATTTTTTTCTAGGCAAATGCAAGTGATTCAGCTGGATTCGAAAATCAAACTATTAGATAGTCCTGGGATTGTTTTCGCTAGCAATTCTAATGAAAGTGACAACTCTGTCGTCTTGAAAAATGCATTGAAGGTCGGAAGCCTGAAGGATCCTGTCACTCCAGCATCAGCCATTTTGCAAAGAGCAAATAAGACGACGCTTATGGAAATATACAATCTGCATGATTTTGACTCCCCACAGGTAAATTTCTAATTGTATACAAAATAGATATGGATACTATGCAGCAAACTTTGAAATGCGTATTTATTGAATGATCTTTCTTTATCAGGTATTTTTAATCTGCAAGATTTAATAATTCTGTTATTTGCTGTTTCACAAGCTTATTATTTACTTTTGTTTTGAAACTGATAAATTATTGGATCTTTGAATAAAATGTGTTTCCAGGACTTCTTCGCCCAATTGGCATCGAGGATGGGTCGTTTCAAAAAGGGAGGCATACCAGATCAAATAGCTTCTGCGAGGCAGCTCCTTCAAGACTGGAACATTGGAAAAGTAAAATATTATACTTTACCGCCTGAAGATTTGAATCCGCAAAGTATTCATTTGGATGCAAAAATTGTATCAGAAATTGCAAAGGAATTTGATATTGACAGCTTTGAAGCGATGGAAACTACCACTCTGAGCGCTCTTAATAAGAATGATTTTACTGAATCCGCAGCTCAGGTACAAAACCATTATTCGTATATTTAGTGTATTTATTACCTTATTAAAATTAATTATCTATCATCAAATAGGAGCACCATCATTTCAAAAAACTACTACAACTTGATTTAATAGGGTAAAATATCAAGGTATTTCAGTTCTACAGTTTTTAAAAAAAAGTTAAAGGTTGATAGCTATTTCGGCTTACGCCATCGTCAGAACTAATAGTTCTGACGATGGCGTAAGCCGAAATAGCTATCAACCTTTAACTTTTTTTTTTAAAACTGTAGAACTGAAATACCTTGATATTTTACCCTATTAAAATGGAGTTCTACCAAGTAAATGCCAAATCAATAAACAACTTGATTTTTTTTTTAGATTTATCAAAAACTCTGAATGAGAAAATAATCAGAAATTTATGTCCAAACTACTAATATGTTTTGGTCAATTATTTACCCCCAAAACTGCTTGATGGTTTTTTCCTTGCTTTTATATATTGTTGTAAAACACTTTATTTATTTTTCATTTAAGATTAATTAATATTGTTTTATTTAGATGACTAGCACTGGCCCTGTGAATGCTGTCGGAGACGACGATATGGCTGTAGACGAAGCTGATTCGAATGGCCTTATTTCGTCATCAGTTAACATTGCTTCGGCAAAAGGTAGACTCAGGAAAGGTCTGGATGGAAATCGAAAGCGAAAACCTGACCAAGAAATGGAATTGGAGGGTAACACCCAAATAAACAAACGTAAGAAGCAAGATTTGAAAAAAATCAGGAAGGACAAAGCTAGATTTGAAAAGAAGGCTAACTCCCTCGTCGGCGTCTTAGAAAGCGTAAATCTGATGGAAAATAATGGAGACGGAGATAATTATGATTTCAATGAACATTTTACTGGAGAAAACTAAATAATTAATAAATTATTCTGCCCAATTATGTGTTTATATTTATATTATGTTATTGCTGATTTCCTTGTATATTTTTTTTATTTTTAGTATTTGATTCATAGAAGCGATTTTCTTGGAAGCAATTTAAACTGCTCAGTATATAACAGGGCTTCAAACCATTATTTTTTTCGTTCCGGTTCAAGTAAAAAAAATATATATCGGTTCGGTTCCAGTTTTCGTTCCGACAAAAATAACTGTTTTTCCGGTTTTCGGTTCAGCTCGAATCCAAAAACCCAGGAATTTACCGATTTGCCCAAAATACTAGTGTACACGCGCTGAACTGAAAAAAAACAGATATTTTGTTCGGTTCCGGTTTTCGTTCCAGCAAAAATAATGATTTTAACGGTTTTTGGGTTAGTTCCGTTTCGAAGCCCTGGTATATTTTAACATATTGTATTCAAGAGTTACATGTTCGTTTTTATAATCCATTTAATTCATGGATACACTGACTAATTTATACATCATGGAATTGTAAGCCGCATTTTTGGGGTGGAGAGATGTAAATATGTGTGAATTATAGTGTCGTAACAAGTTAGTTTCCTAAAAGCTTTTAATATTTCCTTGCTCTCTATTTATGACTAGGGATTGCACAGCCCGTATTTCAGAAAAAGTTTTGATAACGATTTTCATAATTAATAACTTATAGTTTCTTAAAATATTAACTCTTTTAATGCTGGGCGATTTTGCTATGCATATGCTAAAATTGCCAAGTGTTTTTTTATAGAAAAAATCGTCTTTTACAATTTTTCAAAAAAAGTATTGAAAAGCATTTTTAGGAACTTAAAAATACTTGTATTCTCTATGATCTATGGAAATAATATTTGGAGATATCTGCATTTTACAAATATGATACAACAATAAAAAATATTAACGTTGATTAAAGAAAATTTAGAACAAATAAAAATAAGTTCGCCTTAAAAAAAACAGTTTAAAACATATTAATTTTGAAACACTTTTTATGTCATTATGTAGTAAAATCTATTAGTAGTCATTGAATGAAAAAAAAATGGATATATTTTATTATTCTACAAAGCACCAATTTTTTCGCGCAAGTGAAAAAAGTGAGTTTATCTATAATGTCATGTTACATTGCGAAAAGATTGATATGGGCCAATGAGATAGATTGATATGCTGAGCTGAAAAATCAGCCCGGCGCATTTTAACCCATCTGTTAAATAACTCGCATAATACAAATAAAAATTTAATAGATATAAATTTGGTATCTGAAGCATTTTTTGCATAAGTAGGGAGGGCCGATTTTTCGGCCCTCCGGCATTAAAAGGGTTAATACATCATTGAAACACTCATCATTTCTGGAACTTGTCTATATTGAAACAACTCTTAGACGTTTTAAAATACTTCAATTCATTGCAAACAAGTTTATTTAAATATTTAATGAATAAATACGCATACATATTTATAATCCATACCGATTAACTACATTTGGCATAATGAGCAATGGCAAATAAAAAAAAGTGTTTGGACATTGACCCAATAAGGCAGTGATTTCCAACCTGGGAGGCATGAACTATTGCAAAGGGAGGTGCGAACAGTCCAAAATATTTATTTACTCTTTAAAACATGTCCTTATTACTATATGAAATAAAGCACTGATTCTAAACCAGTGGTCCGCAAAAATTTACAGCAGTTCAAAAATAGTTAATATCCATTTATAAAAGCTTATATTGGTGGTCTGCAAAACATTTTTTGATTTTTTGGTGGTCTGCGGATGTGAAAAGGTTAAGAAACACTGAAAATAAAGTATGGGGAGGCACGAATATATTTCTTTCTTCAAAGAAAGGCGCAGTAACATAAAGGATAACCACTGCAATAAGGTGATTCAAATGAACAAATTTTTAACTTTTCCGGTTCTAAGCTCAAGAAATGCGACCCCAATACCCACATTTTCTTAAATATCTATTTTAATATGGGTGATACAATGTTTATAATTAAGGTATTCTTATATCATAGTTTTTTGGACCTTTTGTAGTTTATATAAATACGATAAGATAAGAGATAAGCGCCCGCTTATCAGCGATCGTTCGTAAGATTATAGGCTGAACGCCGCTAAGCAAGCGTCAGTCGCGCATTGACATTTGCACTGAAACCACGTATATTTTACGCGCAACTTAAAATATGATTATTTATTAAAAAACCACGGATTTTTATAAAAAAAATGTATGAGGAATGATGCAGAGAGATATTTTAAAGCCCTTAGACTATTTATTTTTTTGAAATTCATAAGAATAAGGCCAATAATGAGGAAACCACTGGGGTCCCTAAAAGACCCCCATCGGCCGAGAAGTATTTTTCTAGTCTCCGAGCCGCGAGAGTTAAAAACGAATTTCTGTGGACAACAGTGGCTTACGGTAGGTATTAGCTTCGCTTTTAGAAGCTGTATTTGTCAATTACATAGTCATAAAATTTTCTCTTGTGTAGAATCTCCATAATTATTCTTTTTCACATTGAAATCAAGTTTAAGCCTAATCTCTTAACTTCTATTTGAAAATAATGTATTCAAAATATTTTGAAAACTATTAGCCATTATTAGGTAAAACAATTCATAATAAAAATATTCATAGTAAATATCTAGGTATGTCAAAATTAAAATAGGAATAATATAATAAAAATGCAGAAATACGGAAGATCTGAAAATATCTTAGAAAAATTCAAGACTGAGTACACACACAAACTGCAACTTTAAAGGTCACATTAGAATGCTAAAACTGCGAGCACAAACATTAGTCCACACAACGCTTAAAAGAGTCTGCCTCCTGGTTATGACCTTTGAGACTCATTGTAGGTGACTTTAAGGCTGAAAAGTTTGAAAACATCTGTACCAGTTTTCTAAGGCAGTGCTCTGCATCCGCTGTGCCGCAGTGCATTACTTCATTGAAGAAAATATCAAACATTGATCAAATCAGAGTTGCCTAGTTGTAGTACTGAGGTGGCAATATATATTACACAATTGAGAATGATGTCTAATGTTATTTTTGCATATACCCATATATATATATATATATACAGTGGAACCTCGATTCTACGTTTTTCAAGGGACCGTAATAAATCAACGAATAATGCGGGAAATCTTCAAATAACACCAAAAAAATGTTTGATTACAAAAACTCATTTATTTATTAATTAAAGAACAAATAAATGTATTTTTAACTCGTTCAATACAAACTAAGTAGCCTATTTGCAGTTTGGGACTTAAATTTTAACAAACACTTCAAAATCGTGTAGATTTCTAAGTCAACTCCTTTTGATATATCGACTCGTTTTTCTCCTGAATTTTTTCCAATGTCTTTAATTATTTTCAGTTTCTCAAATAGAGTTTTAGTTTTCTTCATTTAGGTATTTTAGTTTTGACTTTTGAGTTAGAAAAATGTACGCAACCAGATGAAATGTAAGATTATTTATGAGCGAAAAAAATATTCTACAAAAATGGTCAATCGGGATAGATAGTAACTGGGACGGGACGATACTATTTAGATGATAGATCGAAGAAATCGGTAAATCGAGAAATGATTAACGTGGAATTACTAAACATTGCTATTACGGAGTGAGGTCGTGGTCGAGTAAAAAATAAACGATCCATGCATAAAGACGAAGATAGTGAGAACGGAAGATCGGGGTTCCACTGAAAAAAACGCGAAACGAAATGCGAGGTAAGATTATTTATGAGAAATATTCAACGAAAACGGTCAATCGGGGAACGGTAAATGCGGGATTATTTTACATTGTTCTTATGGGTGTTTGGCTGGTACTATGAAAAATAAACGAACCATGCGGGAAAACGAACAATGCGAGAACGGTAGATCGGGGTTCCACTGTATATGCATATTTGAAGTGGGCTGTAGAAATATGGAGAAGATTTTGGTGTGCCGTGGGAGATAAAAGGTTGCGGAGCACTGTTCTAAGGTGTGCCGCACACCCTGAATATAAGCCCTTGTTGGACAATAATTGATTCATTTCTTAAGCCTAAGACTTAACAGGTATAGAAATAAAAACAAAACAATTGGAATTGCATTTTTATTACGAAGCATATTTCATATATGAGCTCTTTGGCAGCTGATCGACCCGCCCCCCTCTCTTCATGCTGTATAGATCTAATCATGTGTTGAGTTATAACTATATTATATACTGCTGAAAAAAAATTACAGGTCAGCCGTCAAAGAATACTTCTGAGCATGATACAATGAATCCAAATACAAATGCTTAAATTTCTCAACTCAAAGGTCATTTATGAAATAAACTTTCTTGTTATATGTAAGTACTTAATATAAATTAAATTGAATATATTTGTTATTCCACAGGTTGTGTTACAAATATTGCATCCGGTAGAAGAAGAAAACTTTTATTTTGTAATTTATAACAAAAGAGCTATAATTATAATAATATACACATCCTTATAAATAATAACAACTTTCTCTCGGGAACTTCAGGGGAAAGTAAGTTTTCTAATTTTTATTATGAATTATGAATATTATCATCACTAGTTACTTACAATGTTTTTTCTAATTCTATCTAGATTTGTACAGTTGTATGATATTATAGTTGTACTGAAATTGACATCAAATAAAGTTAAATCTTTGGACATTTTTACTTTATTTTCAACAATCCTTATCTTCAATTAAGTGAATTTCAGTAAAACGTCAAAATCTAGATACACATGTATGTTATTCAGCATGGGAATTATGTATTCATGAATTGTAGTTTTTTAAATCAGTCGAATCTGAAAAAAGCTGAAAAAAATCAAAATTTGTATAATATTTATAAACTGCTCCAAAATATGAAAAAGCCTATGCAAGCAAGGCGCCTTTAAATATCAGGGCTGTGGAGAGTGGTAAAAAAGTCAACTCTGGCTTTAAATAAAAAGCGACTCCGACTCCAAATTGATTTTTTCAAACATTTTTGTCAAAATAAAATATCTATATACCATCAGACATTGGCGGATCCAGGAATTGTCCCAGGAGGGGGCCACTCAATTTGAAAATAAACATGATACATAAATAATACATTAGAAAATAGATGATTTTAAAATAATATATCTATATAAAAATAGTCAATACATAATTAAGTATGTATTTTATAAAACATAGTTAACTACTTGATTAGAGCCCATTTCTCAACAAAGTTTTGATAAATTAGAAAAATGGAAAATAAATTCTCCCCTCCCTTTGGATCCGCCAATGAATGCATCAGATCATTCTAGTTACTAGAACAATTCTAGTAAATTTTTCCAATTAACATGATGAATAGACTACTTAATAATTTTTCAATATCTTTAACTTATTTTTCTACGGTTTTTCCAACTCCGACATTCGACGACGATCCATTTTTAATACACTTTCATTGATTTATTATATTATTTTTAAAATAAGTTTTTCAGGGCCGCAGTTGGCTCTTTGGCACCCATGGCAAGGAGTAGATTTTGCGCGAAAATTTAGATATTTCGTATTCCTCTAAACATTCCTGACGTCATTTTGGGGCTCTCTATTTTCGGCCTCGGCGCCGAAGCCAATCGTCCTGTTCGCAAGCCTCTAGAACACGAGATTTCAACCTATGGGTCGCAACCTCCAAGGGGGTCGCGATGGGTTTTCTGGGGGTCGCCAACTTTTTTCGATTTTGGATTTTAACAACAAAACTAAAACAAGTCAACTAAAATTACCTTATTGAAAAAAATTGGCTTTTTCAATTGCATAGGGGCCGCGAGTCACATGGCTTTTATAAAAAGAGGTCGCCACCCGGAAAAGGTTGGGAACCTATGCTCTAGAATCTATATACAGGCCTGATTTTTAAAAAAAATACAAGCACTTATCTCTTTAATTTTGATTTTCTAGTATGTACAACCTAACTTAGTACCTACCTGAATAAATGAATTTGTGAAAATGAAAGTTTTGAAATAATCACCCCCAGGCTACAATATAAGTTGTTAGTATCATTAGCAATTGTGTAAATATAGATTCTTATGAATTTGTAATAAATAAATAATCAAGGTGCGAAAATATTTATTTAATATTAATTTCGAAAAGAGAACCAGTAATGTTGACTAAGTTTTCGATATCTCGATAATCTTCCATTATCTGCTTGAAGTTCATATTCTGATAATAGAGAAAAATATGTCATATCAATCCATTAATTTATTGCACAAATGAAAAATGTCCACGCAGGAAACTAATCAAACGAGAGAAATAATTTTACATACGCGGCTTTCGTAGAGGTGACGTATCGAATGGGCCTAGTGTGGTGTAGATCGGTGATTGGTACAACGCTAACCAATAGAAGTACTCCATCTGTCTCGGCGTTTCGTAATTCTATCTGCACGCGCTCTATATATGTTTGTCTCTTTCTTGCAAGTACTAAGTGGTACACTTCGTAAGTGACGTAGGTCTGAGAAAAGAATAGAACAAAATTTCAACATTCGAAAGCCAGCGTACGTTTTTGACTCTATCTAGCACTTTCCTTCAAAATCTGGCCGTTTTGAAAGAGCAAGAGTGTCGTAGTATTTTAATGTGATATCGTTTGTCACACCGTATACGTATAAAACCATTCGTGGCTTGTCTGTCTTACTGCCTAGACGGTGCGACTCAAGATGAAGGGATTATTCTTTGCGTTTGTCACTTTAGTGGCGATTTGTAGTGTAAATTCTGAAAAATATTTCGAAGAAAACTTCGTAGACGGTAAGCCTTCACTGATAGCTTTAAATCGTGTATTACTTTTAGTTTCATGTGCCGAAAGTGTTCGACCGGCAACCGCCTCATCTTCGATGATCGATATTGAATATTTGCAACACGTCGAAATTATATTTAAACTCAGTTTATCATATGTGTATTTGTTGCAGATTCGTGGGAAAAGAACTGGGTATACAGTGAACATCCCGGCAAAGAATTCGGAAAGTTAGTTCTCACTCCAGGCAAGTTCTACAATGACGAGGAAGCCGACAAAGGTAAGGAATCGAATCATTCAGCTCTGTTGTCTCTCTTGCCATAGGAATAATAGCAGTTTGAATCTTTTAATACAACTGTCACTCTATGTTTACGATAATTTTTGACAGGTTTGAAGACCTCTCAAGATGCCAGATTCTACGCCCTTTCAAGAAAGTTCAAACCTTTCTCGAACAGCGGAAAAGACATGGTCATCCAGTTCTCCGTGAAGCACGAGCAAGACATCGATTGCGGCGGCGGTTACTTGAAGGTGTTCGACTGCAAACTCGACCAGAAGGACATGCACGGAGAGTCTCCTTATGAAATCATGTTCGGCCCTGACATATGTGGACCTGGAACCAAGAAGGTCCATGTCATCTTCAGCTACAAAGGAAAGAACTTGCTGATCAACAAGGACATCAGATGTAAAGATGACGTATTCACACATCTCTACACTTTGGTTGTCAAATCTGATAACACTTATGAAGTTCTCATCGATAACGAGAAGGTCGAATCCGGCACATTGGAAGCTGACTGGGACTTCTTACAGCCAAAGAAAATCAAGGTTAGTTCATTTTTATTAATTACCACCTGTTAATACCGCATTACTTTCACTGATGGCAATCTATTAATTTACCATAAATATTAAGAATCAAATACTTTAAATACTGGTTTAAAATCCAATATAAATTTCTACCTTTCTACCTGACTACAATTTGACAATCAGTGAAATTATTTAAATATAGCTAATCCTAATGACTTTCATTAAATAAAAATATCTATATCTTTTGCAAAATGAGTTAAAAACATTACTGAATAATTTCTTAGTGAATCATGTTTTACTATGGCATAATTGATCGTTTGGTTATTGTTGCAGTTCTAATTATAATAGGTATGCTACCATAAAACTTGTTAAATGTATTCATTATTGCAAAAACACAATAGCCAATTTCAAAATAAAAATTCTCAAGCATAAGAAACATTTACTAAACAATCACAGTTTGTCAATCAGTTGATCGCTAACGATGCAGCGGTGTCACTTTCCATCATTTTATGTTGTTCAATCAAAATATTAATATAATGTTTTAATTTTGATAGTTATCATTAGAAAAATTAAACAAAACTCAACGACAATGCCATCATAAGAAGCAAATCATTTTTGGAACACAATGTTTTCTATTTATTCGGATATTGACTGTTTGCAAGGAGTGGGATGAAATGTTTTTTTTATTAAATATTTTGAAAAATTAAATCATTAAGTGTTTGTCGCAACCATTTTAACCATTTATTTATTTGGTTTTTATTGCTATTATTAGGATCCCGCAGCAAAGAAACCAGAAGACTGGGATGATAAGCCTACCATTCCCGACCCTGATGACACAAAACCCGAAAATTGGGACAAACCAGAACACATTCCAGACCCTGATGCAGTCAAACCCGAAGATTGGGACGATGAAATGGACGGAGAATGGGAACCACCAATGATTGATAACCCAGAATACAAAGGAGAATGGAGCCCCAAGCAGGTAAGCTAAAATATTTACACTTGCATCATTTATTAGATTTGCATCCACTTGACAATAACTGCAGTCGATCTGCAAAATCTTCAAAGTCAGTCCATTCGACAAATTTGAATGGAAAGATTGTGATTAGTTTTCTTTTTTCTCTTTTAGATCGATAACCCTGCTTACAAAGGATCATGGGTGCACCCAGAAGTAGACAATCCTGAATATGTGCCAGACGAAAAGCTGTACAAACGCAAGGAAATCTGCGCTGTAGGCTTAGATCTGTGGCAAGTGAAAGCTGGTACCATTTTCGACAACTTCCTCATCACTGATGATTTGGAAGCAGCTAAAGCTGTCGGAGAACAGGTTAAAATCACTCAGGTATGTGGTATGCTTCCGGTTCACTATCATTATTCTAAAATTGTAATTCTTTTTGTTACCTTTTAACATATTCTTTTATTGAACTCAGTTTTTATTATTATATTGACTTGTCATATTAAATATTTTAAGATTGATTAATACTACTATGCACAACCTTAAATCATCACCCGGACTTTATTACTTTTATTAGAAGTTATGATTAATCAATCATGTAATTCGTAACTTTCAGGAAGGAGAGAAAAAAATGAAAGAAGAACAAGACGCAGCGGAACGTGCCGCAGATGCGGAGTCAGAAAAAGATAACGGTGAATCACAACCCGCCGATGATGATGAAGATCTTGACGATGAAGAAAGCGAAGACTTTAACAGCCTGCCCACATCAGATGTAAATATATATTTTTCTCTTTCACTTGTTTCTTGAATCATTAGTTTTATTTAACTATAATTAATTAAACTATTTGCTGAATTTTACTCTCTTCTGGAAATTGTTATTGCTGACTTTTGTATTTTAATTTATTTTTGTTATTTTTCTCTACATTAATGAAAAATATCTTTTCGTTACTATTTCTTCTGATTTTTTATGTAGCTAATTCATTGTCTAAAATAACTAAAGGAATAGTAGTTTTCCGTATCGAATAAACAAATATTTTTTATCTTTTATTATTACTTATTTTAGAATAAAAACTTTGAAATGTTAACTCAAATCCATGCAATGCTGGTTCATCACATATCCTCTTTTTTCTTAATGTGAGATGTATGAATTTGTTATCTCGGGAGAGTCGTGTTTATTTTATCTTTTTATTTTTTCAGGACACTGATGAGCATGATGAGCTATAAGCGAGTGTCGAGTATCATTGAGATCTCGAAAGACTTAAGTTATGAAGTGTGTGCGTGTGCAGTGCTGTCGGTAGAAGTGTGCAGCCTATAATGTGTCGGGACATTTACATATTCCAACTTTTGTGTTTATCCACTGTGTGTTTGTGCCGTGTCAACCATCTTTTTTATTACAAAACAAATTTACACACGTTCGATTTCTCACTTTTATACTAGCGTCGGTACAGTACTATTATATATTTTATATTTGAATGTTCTATCATGCTGAGATTGTCGGAAACCCCTCCGTTTCATTTTCGCAAATGGAGGGAATAGCTATCCATAGCTATATTTTTTATGATGCAATTTCAATTTGAAGCATTATAGAATTTTTATTGTAAAGAAATAGTCTATTTTGATTGTAATATAAGATCAGTACTACGTATTTATAGTCATATTATTGTGTACGTTTGGGCATTTTTTATGTTGCCTTGAAACACATCACGCGTACTATTGTAGCATTTTACAATGTTTTCTTTGGTTGATGAGAATGTTCACATTTCTTTTGACTGATTTCCTGTACCATGTTTGTATTGTTGAAGTGAAAAATAAAATATTGAAAAAGTTATTGTAAATGTCTTTATAATTTCATTCATTCTTCATAAAATTTTAGATCTCATGTCATCTACTCCATAAGGAAAGAAATGCATTAATCGACAAGCAAAAATAGTAATACAAGTATGGTAAACCTTATTATTTTGTAGAATATTATAATCCTCGTTCAAATTAAACAGAAGAGTGTAAATAATTAAAGAATGGTATAATTATGAGCCCAATCACGTCTGTTTGGATTCCCAGTGTCCTGGTAAGGCCAATACAAAATTCAATTTACCATATCGACTGGAAAGGAAAAAGGTTGTAACCCACAGTTTTTTCAACAGGTTTTTTTCAATAATCACAATGTATCAAACTTGATGCACGTTCTATCAAGCTGCAAATGCTGAATTAGTTCAGCTTCTTTTAGTTTTAGTTCTAAATTTAGCTTTTAAGTTTGAAAAGATGACCTTGTAAAAAATTAAATTAAAAAAGACTGAAATATAAGTATTTCCTAGACAATTTCCTTAATTAATATTAGATTATGTCAATTTAACATCAGTTTAGAAGTCTTCGTACACTTCAAGGTTGTGTATAATTCATAATTTGCATGTCACAAAATCATCGAAATATGTTTTTTGCGCCTCCTGTAAAATTTGATGTGTGGGATTTTATATTTGGAACATTAGCACAAGCTGTTTTATAATTTGTAATTAAAATATATATTATCAACAGGCACTTCGTAGGCGTAAATTGAAAACCAATTTTTATGAGAATTTTTCAGTATACTGGCAGAAAGCGTTAAGTTAAAAACTGGCTGTTTTGAGTTATATGAATAGAGATGGACAGATTTTATCACGCTGTACCTTCTGAAAAAACTAGTTCAGCAATATTTTGTGTATTTTTACATAATTTAATAGATCAAGTCAATTCTGATTAAAGTGATTTTTGGCAACAAAAAAACTATTAATAACTTACAGCTTTTGAATATGTGAATCTAATTTAAATATATGATTTACATCACGTGTTATCAACGTTTTTGGACCCTAGAGCGCATTTTAAAATATTGGAAGGGCGGCGGGCTCCACATTTTTCCAAGGTTAACTATGGTTGTCAGATTTCTTGCAATTCAAACCGGGATATTTGTCCGATTTGCCCAAACGATCAGCATGAGCCATTTTTTTTTTTTTAGCTCTTCTGCAAATTTTCAAATCCAAAAACCCAGGAATTAACCGATTTGCCCAAATTATCAGCGTGACTCGTTTTTTTTTAAGCTCTTCCAAGAATTTTGAAATCCGAAAACCCAGGAATTTTACGATTTCCTCAAATTAGTTGGCGGGTGCACCAAAGTCGGTCGGCCAGTTGTTTGGGACAAAGTCCAAGAAAAAGGAAACAAATGAAGGATGGCGATTCAGCTACCGGGCACAGCATTCCGTACAATTGGGACAATAATTTTAAAAAAAAACAATGAAACATTGCCAAGTATTTTTAACTAAGTCATGTATTTTGACATGGAGTAACAATGATTGATAAAATCTATATTAGCCCATAAGTAAAAGTGGCGCAGGCTTGAACCTAAAAATAAATTATATATAACGTATATATTTTGATTTCTGTTTCTAATTTAACATGGAATTCGAATAATCCAGCAACAATTATTTTTGTTGAATAAATAATGAATGCAATTTTCTTCAATTAATGCTTTTGTTGAAACGATGGAACATAGACAATAATAATCATTATATTTGTATACATGTAATTTATCATGAAGTCTCAATTCATCGTTTATCCATCCAATACCATCTGTGTTGACATTTTTAAACCTTCTTGAATCATTTCACCTTTGAATGTTGGTTCCTCTGCATCGTCGTCATTATGATTGTCTGACTCGTTATAAGCCGTAGCAATTTTTTATCTAGTCCTCGTCGTTTAGCATTTGCTCGAATAGGATCTCGTAAATACCTTCACGTGTAATATTTTCGAAGCTTTCATCATTTACGGTGTCGGTTCGGACAGATCTCTGGAGTGCATTTATTTAGTAGATTTAATGCATATTAAGGTCTCAGCGCTTAGATAAAATTTATGAACGAAACATGCAATTTAACGAATTTAATTAATGTGTTTTCTCAAGATTCAGAGTAGAGTCACATTACATGATTTTGCGCAGGGTCATCACATCTCTAAGCACTGGGTCACCATTTATTCTGTAAATCACGGTGAAATCCAAAAAAATCGCATAAAAAGAGAATCAGGTGTATACAGGGTCAGCTCGAAGATTTCTGGGCTTCAGCACTTCTCAAAACTAGAACTAAATGAGTGGATAGTGCTAAAATCTTAGTGTGACGCCTGTGTACGCCGCACAATCAATTTGTGAATTACTGTTCGAAGGCATGGATGGTTGTGGTGTCTTGAATTCTCCCCTCCCACCCACCCTATTATAAAGACACGGGGCGTAGTGAGAGCGATTGGTTAACCACTAGTCCTGTCCTAGTCTTAGTGGTGGACTAGCACACGAGAGGCCCTAGGCGCAATAAAATTTGGAGGCCCAGTTTTTGGATAACATAAGAATATCAAAAAATTTCACATAAAATAGTAAAAATAAATAAAAATCTGAACAAAATGTTTATGGGTTATATAATATTATCCCTAAGCGAATGAGGCGCGTGCCTCATTCGCTTATAGGGTAATCCACCACTGCCTAACCCTATCCTGCTATTCTTACTCTCTTTAGGCTGAACAACAAAGTAACAAGCAGCTCTCGTACAAACACTTCTGTTGAGATAAACTCCATTAGGAGTCCATATACTCCACATTGGGAGCGGAATGGTAAATAAAACTTTTTTTTAGAGAATTTGAAGAGGAAATTTTAGTTTTTTATACATTTTTGATTCTTTTTTAACAAAATTATATGAAAGTAAGGTATTTTTTATGTGCTTTTTTTATACGCGTCATTTTCTGTATTTCATTATTTGTATGGCGTAAAAAAAGTATAGGGCGTATTATAATATTAACTGCTTAAATAATCCTTTATAAAATTCGTTAATTTTCCCTATTTACCTATGATCAATAAAACTGCACAAATATATGACGTGATGGTAACAAATGTGTCGCCAAAAACTGTAAATTAAAGAAGACAAGGTGTTTAACAATATCTTTTGCGTTTTAAATAAGATATTTTTAAGTATAGTAGAAACTTATAGGTATTTATAGATGTGTTATCATTATAAATCTGTTATTTAAATTTATACATTTATTTATTTTTAAATTGTTATTTCATGCGGTGCTTTCTGCGAAACTATACTCAATCCATTGGACATTGTTCTTCAAAGTTTACAATATGCTTTAATACATTTTTGGAACGATGCCTACTAAATTTTAGCCATAAAAAGAGGGAGTAGAAAAGTTTAGGGTAAATTCATCAGTGACGCAGTGGCGTAGCAAGGGGGGTGCGGCTGGGGCGGACCGCCCCGGGCGGCACATTTTTGGGGGCGGCATTTTCAAAAATAAATACAATACTTTTCGAGAAATTGAATTTTTACGTAAAAAAAATAAGCTACATAAAGTAAAAACTCCTAGGTTATAGTAAAAAATAGTAGTGATTTAAATATAAAATGAGAGAAAACATTGGAGGCGGCAAATTCAAGGACCGCCCCGGGTGGCAGGACCCCTTCATACGCCAATGCAGTGACGTAACCACTAACCATCATACAACGCGGCCTTTGGCTCACGAGGGCCCAAATTTATATTCATATTTAAATCCTGCTAAGCTAGTAAATGGTGAGGGCATTTTTCGCCCGTATCTGCGAAATAAAAGTTATTGTTCTTTACAACTCGAAGTCATCGTTTTCTTTAAAAAAGAAATTTGTACGTTTTTAAAACTTAAGCTCACTTGCAACGGGAAATGTTAATCATGATTTTCATTAACATATATCTATATATAATATTTGTGAATAAATTTATTCAAAAAACAGTCAAGTCATCTCTTCTGGAACATTATCATGCTATCCGACTTCTGTATTTAGTGCAAATCCATTTGCAGTTGAATAATCGATCCGAATCTCTCATGTATTGAAATATTGTTATTTTATTTATTTATTTAATTAACATTGCACAAGGTTGACAAATCATAAATTTAAAACTTTTACAATGTAGAAAAAAAATAGTACAATTTAATATTAAAATCTTTAGAAAAAAAAATGGCAAGGAAGTCAACTGAGTAAGCTCCGACGAACTCTACTTTAATACATAAAAAATAGTATTCGTCGGAACTCATAAGTACCCTGCTTACTTCTTGCATAAGTACCCTGCTTATAGTACATTATAAACACAACTTTCGTTTTATCCCATGAATTCTTCATCCACTACGACTTTTTGCTTCACAAAATTTCCGTGTTTATTTCTCTCCCTTCTGCTTTCAATGTATTCAGGGGTGGGCTGTAGAGGGCACAGAGGGGCTCGCGCGAGCCCCTTTTTAAATTTGGCTGCGGCCGGCGAGCCATTTGTTAAATTAATAAAAAGCAATATTCGCAAACTAAATGAGTATTTATTGTATTATGAAATATTTAACTTTGTTGCCTTTTAAAATTCCCCGTTTCAAGACCAATAAAAATAAGGAGCACCCCGTGACTTTTTTGATTTAGACACCACTGGCGCTAACGTTTAGGTGCCCGTATAATTATACAATGGTGAAAAAAAAAACGAAAACCGCGAATAGCTGAGATAAAGCGAGCCCCTTGTTAAAATATTGGCAGCCCACCGCTGAATGTATTCATTGATTTCCATGCGCAGATAGTCTTTGAATGGCTTGTTTATTGCAATATCAATTGTTTAGATATAACCAGTCATTCCTGCGGGACTCATTATTTGTTTAATCTTCCTCTCAGTGAGAAAGTTTTTTACATCTTTAGCGCCGCGAGTCCTAGCTGAATCCCAAATTAGCAATCCTCTTTGACAACCTCGTAAAATCGAGATGGTGACAGCATAAAATCGACCTTCCTTCTTATAACTGCTTGTATGGACCAGTCGGGTCGGATCATATGGCGCAGCGTTCGATTTCTGTTCGAAGGCATGGGTGTTTGTAATGCCGAAAAATTTCTTCCCACCCATCTGATCCTTTAATAACTAGGCATAGCAAGAGTGATTAGTTAATCACTAGTATTGTCTAGCCCAGTGTTTGCCAAACTGTGTACCGCGGCACACTACTATGCCGCAAGAAGTCTCAGGTGTGCCGTGGTGGAAGAAGCATTAAAAATGTCAATTTTAAATAATGCCTATTCGGTAGCGAATCGAGGATTTCAAATTCCTCGGTAATCTAAAAAAAAAGCAGGTTCGGAGATAATCTGCGGCATCTTGGTGTACCACGGTACTAGTTCCATTCATCAGTGTGCCGTAAAGGAAAAAAGTTTGGCAGGCACTGGTCTAGCCTTATACTTTTATCCTTACTACTTTCTATTCCAAAAAAGGTTGAGCGACTGAGTAACAAACAGTTCTCGTAGAAAGACTTCTGTTGAGATACTTCCATTAGGAGATCATGTGCTCTTTTAAACCTTATCTTTTGAACTCGTAAATAAGCACTCGTGGGGTTTTTCTTATTTTCGCTGATTACGGCTGATCTTAAATTATAAAACTATTTGATATTTAGCTGTTGAACCAAGTAAATAAGAAGAGAGTGTTTTGCTTCCAAACACCCTGTTTGCATGCATTCTGAATCTTGAGTCTCGAGTGCCATTTCTTTTGTTTACCAGCAGCGTCGTGCATAGACACTTAAAGTAACAGGGAGCAGAAGAAGACATTTTTTTTTAGTATAACATGATATCTAAAAAATATCCGTTAACACGATATCATTCAATATTTTCTTTTACGTGAACTTTGTTGCCGACGTCTTTCTTAAAATTAATTCAAAATAAATTACAATTTTAAGGTGTTCACTGTCAATACTTGATGGAAAGGCACTATATTCAATTGATAAAACAAGTAATTCTTTGATGATGAATTAATACCGAAAATTAAAAGAGAAATTTAACATTAGACCCCCTCGGTCTCTCGAAACCGCTCTTCATTGGCTTCTACTATTTCGAAAATGTAAACTGCAGCTCAGACAAAATATCAAGCCGTCAGGTATTTTTGTGCGGCCTACAATCTATGAAAACATATTTACAAAATTTAAATTTATCCATACGAATGTTTATTTAAAAATATTATATTTAAGCACATTTTCATTTTAAATTCTAAATGTGGTTCTTCAGCCAAAGACGTGGTCAGTGTGTCAGGCCTCTGAATATTATGAGCCTCAAAAATAGTTTATGCAATAAAACCCGTATACCTTTTGTTCAGATTTTGATAGATTTTACCATTTTACTTGGAATTTTCTGTTTTAAGTTTTTATGTTATCCGAAAAAAGGGCCCTTCAAATTTTATTGCGCCTGGGGCCTTACATGTGCTCAATTCGCCACTGGTTTTCGTGATGGAAGCTATGTTCGAAAATCCCTAACGCACTGTTCATCTGTTAAAATGTTGCCATAATTCCAGTATGTAGTTGAAATTGTCTTCATTAATAAATGTTAATAATCATTAGGAAAATCTTTACGTGAAAATTTAAACATATTTTTTCTTTCTAATTAGAATATTCACTCATTTTATTAATATAATAAATAGTATTTTTTTATCCATGTCCGCTCCCAGTGTGGAGTATATGGCTTCCTTATGGGCATATTTTTACAGATTTTTTCTACGAGAACTGTTTGTTACTCAGTCGCTCAACTTCTCTTTAGGGATATAAGTATAAGGCTCGGACAAGACTAGTGATTAACTAATCGCTCTCGCTACGCCAAGTTGTTAGAAGTCGATCGAAAAAAATCTGTTCGTAATCGGAGTCGAACCCCTTGAGATCCGGCACGGAAGCCAACAACGCTAACCGCTGCGCCATAGGACCCGACAATTTTACATGAATTTTACTCGCACGTTAAAATTATTTGGTTCAAGAGATAAAAAAAAAACATCTTTGGACATGTTGCGCCACTGCCGGGCATTAACCGGAATAGTGTCGGACGTCGGCGAGGCAGTTTACTAACTCCAACTAGCTCTGTATTACGATTCGAGAGACGTATTGGCAGAATGGCAGCCGCCGAGACGAGAGAGAAGTAACAAAAAATAAATAAACTGGCTGGTGGGAGAACTGCTTTTGTGTTCAACTACCAAAGAACACCAACACTGAGTCACATTCGACCTGCGGATCTGTCGCTGCCGCGGTGGGCACGATTCTTTTCAATGACAGTCGTCCATTCTCCGCGGCGATGCAGTGTTGTGTACAACAAATTAAACTATACAATAGACAAAGAAAACTATAGTGTATTTGAAAGTATTTCTACATACGAAAAGTGCACTGGGGATAAAGCTATTTTCAAAATTCATATTTTCTGAAAATAATCTTTCGTTGCCGAAATACTAAATTGTATCTGGTGTTGTTGACTTAAAGTTTTGTGATTTGATTAACATAATTCTCAAACGGAAAAAGGAAGAGGTAAGGTCTTCGTTTTGATTATTATTATTTAAGCGTATATACGTTTCGTGTAAAAGGCCAAGCGTGCATGAAAATTCTTAATAGATGGCAGCGTGAATGTTTTTAGTGTTGGCCTTCGATTGACTCGTGAACCCTCTGAAGATAATAAAAAACACAACAACCTTTTAAATATTCAACGAACAAAATTTTACTTTTTTTTATTGTGTCTTGTACACTTAAATATTTCAAACTTAGAACTATAAATGCTCGATAGAAATACCATGAAATGCATTATGCACCTTGATATGAAAAGTATAACGTAATAAAATATTTTGTAACACTGCTATTTTAGTATTTCCATATATTGCACAATTTTAGGAAACCTAAATCAAATGCGAATTAAAACCGTGAAACTAGTTTGATTCTTTGATTTTTAAAAGTTTTTGCATTCGATATTTATAAACACTAACGACTTAACGCTACTTTCAAGTCGAAAGAAATACAAGGAAATGTTTAATTTTCATCGAATAAACCAATTAGATTCTAGCTAGACTTTAGTTTGGTATATTTTTTGTTCAATGTCATCGTGGTCCAATCATAGAATATTGATGAAAGTAAATATTTATTAGAGCACGAGCACGTTTTGGGATTTGATATAAATGTAAGGGTTTTGTTGTCATGTACAATTTGCTATTTCTTGTAAAACTTCATAAACTCGAAAACTACTGATGTTGAGCCATCGAAAACGTTTGCTATGCGGGTTTTTTTACCGCTAAGTTCCAGTGGTTGTAATAGTAAACATCCAACAATGCTGATTTTTCAGGTAATAATATAATTAAATTCAAATTTTACGATTTTAATAGAATTGACGAGAAATAATGCAAATAAAAGAACTACGTTAATTGGGGTTGATATACTTTTTAATTCAATAAATTGATTTAAAGGAATCTTCGTGTACGTTATAATCACTACTGAAAAAGAATTAAATACCCTGAATACACGGGATCATAGACGCGAATTGAGATAAATTAAAACGTACATGTGGGGTTTAACTCTACTTTGAAGAAACGGGACTGCTAAAATTACATTGAAACTTCGGTCACGTAAAATCGGAGTTTCACTGCATTTTAGACATTATCGTAATGTAGTGAAACATCTTCATATATAAAAAAATCATTGATGGGCAAACTATTTCGTTATATTATTGACACCTTTTTGACGTATTTCAATGAATTTAATATAAACACTCAAAAGTACTAACTTGGAAATAGCTTAATATTTGAAATATAAACTATTTACATGAAGACAATCCTAAATAAGCTAATGGCTAAAACACTGGATACGCCACTACAAGGATTTCTTCGTAGACATACATTTCAAAGTTACTCAACAATGAAATAATATCATTTGATTTAATAAGTATCTTACAATCAGCTGATAAATTTCCCCCAAACTCCTCTAATACTGATTTTTTTAGAACCTATATTAGTAAGCAAACACGTTTCGATAAAATCCAAAAAACTATTACGGATTTTATTAATGCTGGTTTTTACATCCACTCAAGTCCGTCAATTATCGGACGATGATGTAAAAATATTATCTTTAATTTATGAATTTATTATTATTTGAGACCCGTATTTTAAGCATATATTTTCATAAACTTAAGCATTTCGAATTTCAAAGAATTAAAATTCACTGTAATGATGTTCACTGTCAATACATGGCGGAAAGGTATAATATAAAAAAAAAATGTACTAATTCCACTTTTATTTTTAAAAAATCATGACCAATTTTTGCTCATGAAGAGCATTATCAACTGATTGAAATAACCAGTATCAGTTGATAATGCTCGTCGTGATAATGCGAAACCAGTCCTGATAATTTAAAAATAAAAGTGGAATTGGTACAAATGGGTATTTTGTTTTATGAAAGATTAAAATTGCTTAATTTTAGAATCTATATGGCGTATATTTTTATCATATCTACATATACAAATAATTATAAATTAACCTCATTCGTCAAATATAATTATAATATTAACAATGTTTGTAATTTATTTAAATAACAGATACAAAATATTTAAAAATATGACACTATACGAATTCCACGTTTTTTAAATACAGATCATGAATATGCTAATGTTTGTGATTAGCGAAAAAAGTCCTGATCTTTCTAAAAATGTGTAATTAGTACAGAAAGTATTTTATTTGTTAATGTAATGCGTTGCCATCAAGAGCTGAGAGTGAACATCTTCATGAAAATCGGATGAAAACAATTCAGATCGGGTGACACGTTGTGTGGGCTTAACATTATTGCTAGCGTAATAATGTGTTCATAACGCTGTAGAAAATAACCATAGATAGAAATTATATCAAATTTATTTTATTTTTATTATTTTTTTCATTAATCTGTATCTATTCACATATTTGACGATTCTATTAAAAAAAATAATCTATTGTAAATTTTCGAATTTATAGTAAAGTGCTTAAAATACGGGTGTCTTATTATCATCATTGTTCATTTGAAAAAATCATCAAAACAGGTGCGTCGGTTTGTCATGTTTTCGAAAAGCGATATTTCACGAGCGCGTGGAATAATATAATATGATGCCATCTCAATGATGTGTTTTACCTAAACTGTGTCGTGCAATTTCTCTTCTTTTTTGTTTTATTTGATCACGATTTTTGATTGTTCCTAATACTTAGTGAGCCCATCGCTTGAGTCGTGAAAATGAAATTTTCCGATATCATCCAGATGCCAACATTCACTTCGACTATTCGCCTACATAACTGTATAAATTTCACTACACTGTTTTACGAAACAAAAGAGTAAACAGGAATCTTAATTAATAATTGGATAAATATGCTTAACTACATGCTACTCTTTTTCTCCTAGATAATTAACTAAATCCCGCAGAAAACAATGCGATAATCCAGAAAGATTAATTTCAAATAAGACAAAAACAAAAAACCTAATGTTGTAATCAAGGAATCCTATAATTCAAGCGAGATGTGAAATATTGTTAAGAAAATCGTCGGCATATTTCAAATTTTCTCTATGGTTTGTTCTAAAAACTGTTTTTGACATATGTTGATGTTTTCATACCGATGTAATCATTTGCGTAAATTATTGTTGTCCCTGTTTTCTATGTATTTTAATTTGTCATTTACTTATCGTAATTAAGTTTTCTACAGAACTGCATTGTTATTAGCGGCATTTAGTTAATTTTCACATAAAAAAAGTAAAAGCAAGTAGCAAAGTATATTTATCAATAATTTAATGTAATACGATATTATTAACTATTCGGATTTTACTAATTTATATATACTCGGCAAGGTATGCGATAAAGATACACATTTAAAACATTCTTATACAATTTTACGTCAAAATGATTATTATTGTTTGAAAAATCATTTCATATAATGTTTTATAATGTTTGGAGTTTAAACAGTGGCGAAAGTCCAATGGCATTTAAATGTTATCATTGGACAATTTGGTGAGGGCTTCCAACGTAGAATAGTAAGTAACTCAGTAAAAAAAAATAGTAAAGATTGTTGTTGGATATTAAGGGGAGCTTATTATTTACTTTAGTTTTTACTTGTGACAACAACGAAGCTCTCTGTCTTTTTCTGTTATCCTTTTTTTAGATTTCTTGATATACAAACCAGCGGTACATTTATTTCCCAAAGCCCTGATTTATAACTATCTGATAGTTATTTATTTCTTGATACCATTGTGTGGTTTATAGGTAGTATAAGTATACATTTATTTTCATTGCATTTACTACTGTCAGGGAACTCGTCTTACTTTATTGGTGGTTTTTGCGACCGCGAAGATGCGGATGTTAAAAATCACACCACAATAATACGTATCGATAATAACAATATTAAATATTAGTTCAATTCAGTGACGTAGCAAAGTGAAGATGATGTCGTGCTGGTGGTACAGTACCAGTTACCGACACTTGATACATATTTATTTTACTAGCGACCGCCAACATTTAGGACATTCGGACCACTAAACTCGCAATTTTGAATCTCGCGGACCACTAATATGATTCTTCTTGAAATATTACAAATACAAAAAATAATGATCGTAAAAGTTATATTTTATAGTTGATAAGTCTAAGGTTGCTTCTCAAAGAATTGAAACACGTATAACAATTTTCGATACAATCAGTGGAATAATAAAGTTATTATTAATTTTGCACTAGTAAAAGAATTTAATGATTGTGGTGCAGAGTCCTTTGAACATTGTCGAAAAGGTAGCCAAGTCAATTAAAACCAATGGAGAGTACATAGTGCAAGAAAAAATGTACCTTTGTTTACGTTTTCATTAAAAACTATCTCTAATTAAAATTTACTGGAGATATGCGAGATTGATTTTCATCGAAATAATAATCTACGATTGAGTTGGTTTTCTAATGAAAAAACAAGTGAAATTATTCATTATTACGATAAATAAAACCAACATTTTTAAAAGGCTGTTCCACAGAACCCTAGGGTTCTGCAATGTAAACTTCAAGGCCTTAGAAGATACGGAAGGGCATTTTTTTTGTTTGAAGTAAATTTTTATGCTACGATGACAATATTTCGGATATCCCTAGCCCATGGGTAATTCATGTTTTTTGCTGAATGGCTATATTAAAAATAAACAGTGAACCCTCGAGTAACATATCATTAATTATCGCTATGTATCGATCACCAAACGTTACGTGATACGTTAATTATCACCAAAAGACAAATTCGATACATTCAACATCAAATAATATGTAATGGAATGGGTCGCAATTTTTCCTAAAACACTTCATTCCGCAATTTGAACTACAGAAGGGCTCCGCCACAAAATTGATTTGGGAAATGCAGGGTTAAAATGCATTAAAATATATTTACCACAGTATGAGCACTAATTATGATACCACTAATAATATATAGTAAGAATACTGAAAAGCCGGTACCTATTAAATATGGTCTGTATTCAAATCAACTTTTGGACAGTACTTAATATTATATATTATATAGTATTTACATTATTGATCTGTATTTTAACCTCAAGGTCAGGTTTATGTTGAAAACCGAATCTAACCTAACATAAGCTAACCACAATTTTATAGTCACGAATATTGACCAGATTTAAAAGACACTGACATTGCTATGTTTATACTTACCAAATATAATATTTATACTGACTAAATATTAGATTTATTCTGAACATTATATTATTTTAATACTGACCAATTAAATATAAGTCCGTTCAAGCTTACATCATTCACACATTCTATTATTATAATTTAATACGTAATTTCTCTACGATATTTATTGCCCACGTGATTATTCTGGTTTCTACTCGAACTAGCGAGACGTACCTAATTTGGATTATTTTTCCTTCGTAGACGACGAACGGTAAATTTTTAGTGCATTCAAATTACCTCGAGGTAATTAGTGAACATAAAATGAATACCGCAGATAATTTTGATATTTATTTGTTACATAAAACGATGATAAGGGCTGCCTGCGAACCTGCCTCTACACATAATCAATAAGCTACTTATTAGCTTGACTACAAGGTAAATCGTTCACAGCCTATACACGTACATACACGCATGAGTCATTGAATGCAATCGTATCGTACTTCTGGCAATTATTATTACTTATAATATTTATAACTGAATCATTCTACGTTTCCTGAAACCAGACAATGATTCATAAGATTGTTTAGATCTAATGATTTGTCGATTTAAAAGTAAAAATCTTTCAAGTGAAACGCTTAAAGTTCTATGCAAGAGCGTCATTTAATGCAGTGCTCCACAAACGGTGTGCCGTGAGCCAGATACAGGTGTGCCGTGGTCAAATACATAGTGAAAAATCATTTTGACCAAGAACTTCGGGTTGTGCTGTCAAATATCGAGCCGAATATAAAACCTTTGTGTTCATTGAAACAAGCGCAGGTATCAAATTAATTAGTTATTATTTTATAACAATTATTATGATTGCATAAAAGTAAATAAATTATAGTTTTATGTATGTATACTTTTCAAATAAAAACGAAAATTTATTGTAAAATTTATGTCTCAATTTTATACCTATATATTTTTGATTTTGGTGTGCCGCAGAATTCTAGAAAGAATTTTGGTGTGTCGTAGGTGAGGAAAGGTTTAGGAGGATGAGCACTGATTTGGTGGTAGCAGGGGGAACATTTACCCACATAAATTTCAAGAAACACACATTATTATCCCTTGCTGCACTGGCTTGCAAATATATACGAAATAATAATAAAAATTGTTATAACTAATAGTAACTCTTGCAGTATCTCTGAAAAAACTGAAACAACATCCGTTAGTGATATTTATCGGAGGCCACGTGCCTTCAAATTGGGAGCGGCCATGGTAAAAAATTATACAAATTTTAAGCAAACAAAAAAATTATAATGTTGGTAAACTGTTAATTGATTTATTTTCAGATGTCATACTATTTTTCTAATCGTTTTCTATATTGGGCTATTATAGGGTCCCAGAATTTCTGATATTACCTCAACTGAAATGATTTAAACCAGCGGTTTCCAACCATTTTGTTACTGCGCCTCCCTTTGAAGAAACAATATCTTCACGTCTCCCCATCCTTTATGTCATATAGTAATAAAGACACGTTTTAAAGAGTAAATAAATATTTTGGACTCATCGCGCTTCCCTTTGCAATAGCTCACGCCTCCCCAAGGAGGCGCGCCTCCCAGGTTGGAAATCGCTGATTTAAACAGTTTGCGCGCTAGATTTTACAAATTTTACTTACATTTATGCAAATTTCGAATATTTGTTTTTCTCATTAATATACATATGTCACAATCAAAGAAGCTTCAGCGGTATTCTTTATCGCAGTGTTTAATTAGTCTGTTTTATTCGCTATAAATTAACCGTAGCTTCGTTTCATCACAAATTATAATGGCAGGATTATATTTTGGTTTCCAAATTTATAATGAAATTCTCTCGAAATCTGACGATATAAATGTGAAAGAACCGGATTAAATTTGTTATCGCTGCGGCAGTCCTAGTTTTTTTGCTCAACAATAAAACGTTCAGGCTCTATTAATGTAATACAATATAGCTTATTTTCCGATTCCGGATTTCGATTAAAACTGTGGCTATTTATTTGGCATTACCACGATATCGTGTTGCTGAGGACGTAGAAATACTTCCGTACGAGACACCATTAATTAGTGTGAATCGACGATACACGATTTTTATTCTGTTATGCATTGGTTTTCAATATAAATTTACCCAATGCCATTTTTTTTGCGTAGCCCATCAGTGTCACCATTCATCACAGTTCATTTTATTAAGGGCTCAAAATGTCCGTTCCAGGTCGAAGACTATCAAAAAATACTTAATAAATCAAAGGCATAAATAATAAAGCAAAAATATTGGCAATATGGATTAAAAAAAAAATGTTAATATATTTTTTAAGGATCAGGATAAGGGCCCTGGGATTATATCTTGTCGAAGTATATAATAAACATTTATGTTGTTAAGTTTTAAAAATCTTGCACGCTCTGGCATTAAAATATATTTATATATTCGTTTTCATACAAGAAAAAATACAAAATTCGGTCCATGTAGCGACTAAAATTTTAACATTCCATTTTCAAGTAGATAGCTATTTTTGACGTGGAAAAAAGTCCAAATACACATAGGTAACTCATACATACAAATAATTGACAAATAGAGATTACGTCCCAATTTCTGCTACCGCAGAAAGAAACATTTTTACTTTAAAACATTTTGATTCATAAAAAATATTAAATTTGTGCGTTTCTTTTTGGAAGATAAAGACTAATGAGTAATGAGACATTAAAACAGGGAGGATCTCAGCTTAGCAATTCCTTATTTATAAAGCGCCTGTCACTGCGCGGTGACGTTTTAATCAGTGCATTTACGAACGTCACGAAAAGAGATGCAAATTTTATTTATCTGTTATCAGCTTTACCAACATAATAAATATTCCAATAAATTCGAATTATTTTTAAAACTGGTTATGTAATCAATTTTGCTCTTCGAAATTATTGTCGGACTAATATCACCGTAAAATCGATTCCGACTACAAAATTAACACAAATAGTCGAATTTAAAGAGAATGTCATTAGACGTTTTCGGAACGTTGACGAATTTTATTAAATTACAACAGTTATGTAATAAATTTACTGAATGTGTTTTCAACAACAGATTATTTCGACTTCAATTCTAGTGATTCAATTTAAGTATGAATTTTCAAGAAAATGAAAGTTTTTTCATTATATTGCATTTATTTGCTGGCTTTGATCGGCCATGATTTATCACGACTTCTTTCCGATTCTTCCGTTGAAAGAGCCAAGTCAAATTAGGTCAATCCGTTTGAAAATTGTATAATACATTTCTTCATTATGATCATCCATTTAAAAGCAAAAAATATCTAGCGTATTTCATTGCCTTCTCAGCAAGGCTTGAAAGTGCATTTAAAACAATTACAATAATTCCATGATGTTACGCCTGTAAGAACAGCCTTAGGGCATGAAGTTCAGGATGGGGAACTTGTTCGTGTCAGAATGCCGTATACCTTTATTTATCAGTAATCTAACAAAGTCTCAATAAAAAACCCAACATTTTGTATGTTAAAATATTGTCTAAAGTATTATTATAACTATTTATACTTCAGTTAAATACTTTCCACAAATACAAAATGGATCACGTAGATATTTACTCTTATAAAAAAGTAAGAATAACTATCATTTAATGATCTCACGTTATGTTTCATTTTGTTGAGTTACGACCATTGCATAACTGTCAATCATTGGCGGATCCAAGGGGAGGAGGCCATGGGGGCCATGGCCCCCTCCTTGGGAGAATTTATTTTCCATTTTTATAATTTATTAAAACTTTATTTTGAAATGGGTTCTTTAATTGTTTAGTTTACTATGTTTTATAGAATACATACTTACTTAATTATGTATTGACTATTTTTATATACAATCTTTTTTTACGCGATACATTGGTGGCGCGTAAAAAAACCTCACTTTCATATGATTTGATAAATCGGTTCCAAAAATCAAAATATCGCGTAAAAAAGTATCAAAAATGTATGAAAAAAAAATTGTTCCTCATATTAGCGCAAAAAATATTTTTTTACGGTGCCGTCCAAAAAAATCGCGTAATTTTGCAAAAAAAATCGCATAAAAAAGGCTTTCATCTATTTTTGAATGTATTATTTATGTATCATGCTTATTTTCAAATTGAATGGCCCCCTCCTGGGACAATTTCTGGATCCGCCACTGCTGTCAATAATGTATGATTCACCATTATGTTAGATACATACAAACATAATATGGTATTTTATAACACCGTAAGTCTATTCGTATTCTGTCAGATTTAAAATATTTTTAAATTAACTGGCTACCGTGGATGCAAAGGATGCCCAATAATGAAATTTTAAAAAATATTCTCCAAAATTCAAATAACATTGAGTGAATATTGCACATAAAATTTAACATATATTATAGTATCAATCTATCGCTACATTTTAATGCCATGAAGTGGGTTAAAAAAATGTCATAATGTATTTCATCTATAATTTCCAAAAAGTCAATGATTAATTGACCAAAATCATTTTGGTCAATTAAGAGACAGCAAATCCTCACTATCATAATATTTTATTTATCATGTTACACAATCAATATCACATTTTTTTAAAACCATGCAATATTGACTTCTAGGCAACATCTTAACACAAGCTATTTAACGAAAACTTTTTTTAAATTCAGTTGTTAAGTCTATCCATTGTTTTAGTGAGATAAGATCTTCACTGTTTCGGAAGATGTTGGTTAGTAAAAGATTGACAGTTCTGAGTAAACAATAAATTAAAAATTTCAGATATTTTATGTTACATAGATAATTATAATATCAAAATAAATGCATTAATGCCGATCTAACATTAATCTGAGTAATAGACAGGGAGAGTGTCTGTATATAAAAACAAATATTTTTTTTCGCAAGCTTGTATAAAAAATACACCAACTGAGTTATTCTAGACAAATAATCTCTTTGTATACTTAACTAATTTTTGTCAGTTTTGTTATTTATCAATTTCTACCAGAACAGTGACGAGATAGAGCTTAGTAGGAAAGTATTCAGGGATAGGCTGGAGGGGGCTCGCGCGAGCCCTTTGTTAAATTTCAGCGCGGCCGGCGAGCCCCTTGTTAAGATAAGAAAATCATTCGTCTTAGATAAAATCATCAGATAACTGCAATTTCTGTAGATGGTTAAATTTGAATCCCTTCATTTTTTCTTTAGAGAAGAGAGGTTAAGCGACTAAATAACAAGCAGTTCTCGTAGAAAAATAACTTTTGTTGACATACCTTCATAAGGAGGCCATATGCTCGACATTGAGAGCGGACATGGATAAAAAAAATGAATAGCATTTACCGAGCCCCCTGTTAAGATATTGGCAGCCCACCGCTGAAAGTATTAATAGTTATCTGTGTACTCCGTTCTTAGAATCGAACGGTGGGAGCGGAGTTTAAAAATCACAGACACCTGTATCTTTGAACATCAAACTGTTATGAATGCGTTCATAAAATAAAATCTGTAAAACAGTAGTTCTGTGAACACAGTCATGTCCACATGGGCGAGAAACATTCTTAATATTGAAAGAATTTTTGGTTCGTCCCGTTTAAGTCTGAAGAAACGTGTGGCCAGACACAATTTTCTCTAAATATGTGTGTGAATACGTAGAATATATAACACTAGCTTGAAGCTTTGTTGCTGGACAGTAGAGGTCTGCACGGGCCCGGGCCTGGCCCACGGGCTCTTACCCGACCCGGCCCGTGGGCCGGGCTCGGGCGGGTAAGCGCAATCGAGAGTCGGGCCGGGCTTTGGAATTCGGGATATAATGTTGGGAAAAATATACCAAATTGAGGATTTCAAATTCCTCGGTGAGCTAAAAAAAAAAAAAAAAGGACTTTCGGAGATAATCTGGGGAAAAAGTATACCAAATCGAGGATTTCAAATTTCTCGGTGCTTCGGGTCGGGTTCGGGTAACAAGTGCGGCATTAGACTCGGGCCCGGGCCGGGTCGGGCGTGAGTTTTTCGGGCTCGGACCGGGTAGTTTTGTAAAATTTTGGCCCGTGCAGACCTCTACTGGACGGTAAACATAGCATCACCAACCTCAGCAAAGGTTGTATATCTACGTCGTTAGATGAGATCATTTCTCTAGATCGAACTATATGTTTCTTGCGGAAAACTGATAGCTTTATACTTATATTATTACCTCACCTGTGTGGGAAGAACAAATAAATAAATAATCAGCAGGTCTCAATATGTTATTCAAAATATACCCAACATAAAAAAAAATACGTACGCTGCTTTGTGTCAAAAATATTTTGATTAAATCATAACAATGTGTATGTTCTTTAGGTATGTAAGTCGTATATAATTTTTCAGGGACAGTAAAAAAAAACAAAGCAAGGTGAACAGAGTTTCATAATCATCGTGCGAGATTAGGCAATGCATTCAAGTAATTAAAACACGTATGAAAACCTAAATCATTAACCGACTCGATTGAAAATTAGTAGGCAATTGGGCAACGTATAATATGTTAGTGCGGATGGGCTAAATTTAACTTTAGATACGAAACTATTGCATTTCATTGAATTCATTCGGAATAATAACCCCAAAACACGCGTCGCCATTAACTATATTTAAGCAACTTATTCAAGTTTCTTTAAATTATTCAGTCTTCGTGTCCATTTTCAGTCTCCTAAGTTCATAACATAATCTATAATATAATGATTCATATTTTAACACACAACTTTTAAACATGGAATGGTTATTTTATTTTTTTATGTTGGTAGGTTACTCTTATACAATATTTTTATTTGACATAAATAACTATTCAAACATTCTTCTATTTTCTGAATAAATGTATATTTTAAGCGACTGGCTCTCGTTAAGCTACTTCTGATAAGATGCTTCATTGCAAGTCAATATGCTTCACAATGAGAGTGGACTGGATATCCACTTATCCTATAAGAAAGTTAATTATTTATTTATTTATTTAATTAACATTGCACAAGGTTGACAAATTAAAAATTTTAAAAAATATATACAATGGAGAAAAAAAATAGTACAATTTAATATTAAAATCAGTAGAAAAAAAATGGCAAGGAAGTCAATTGAGTAAGCTCCGACGAACTCTACTTTAATACATAAAAAATAGTATTCGTCGGAACTCACCCACGTCTACGTGGAATATGTCGACATCCGAAGCAATATTGTTGAACACCGTCAAAGCTCTCCCCAGTGGCATCCCTATTGGCAGGCTGGTTCTACACCGTGGGAGAACAAACAATTCATGTTCACGATTTCTCAAAAAATAATCAGGAACATTTAGATTCACATTCTCAAGAATGGTGGAATTCTCATTTTGGCCACGTATAAGTCGAAAGAAATAAATGGCCAGATACATTTCTCTTCGAACATTCAAACTATTGAAGTTAAGCATTCCTAAGAGAAAGTCAGTTGGATAAAGCCATGGGTAATATCCATACACCCTCATATAGAGAAGTCTCAAAAATTTCTTCTGAATCTTCTCCACCATAAGGGTATATTTCGAGCATCTTGGGGCCCAAACAATTGACCCACTCTCAAGTCTGCTTCGAACCAAAGCGTTGTACATTAATATTAGAATTTTAACTCCCGAAAAGACTGGTGGTACGGATGATAAAGCCCAACATTTGTAATGCTTTCTTGTTAATAAATTGCAACATAAAATTGTGGACATACTTTTATAATAAAACTTCCCCTATGCCCATAGTTGTAAAATATCACATTATACTATCCCTCCACCTCAGTGGCTTGTCATTTATTTAATCAAAAAAAAATACAGTCATTAATGATGATACTAAAAATGCAGGCGCTTTGAAGATAGAATGTTAAAAAACGACTGTAACCAAGTATGTAGGTACATATAATATTTAATTTACGTTCATTATAATTTGATTGTAAATGAAAGCATTCTTTTGTTTTTGGTGTGAAAGTATACAATAATAATATAATCTTTTTCACAACGTAACAAATCAATCTGCAAATTAATATCTTAAAATTCGGATACATTTTTTGAAGGAGAAAATCTAGGCTAATGCGCTTTATATTTTTTTATTGCCGCCATTGGCAAAACGTAATCGTCGTCAATATACACTTAGCAGAAAATATACACTTAATACATTTTTATTTTTATTAAGATGACTATTGTTACGTGGCGAACGTTTTACATTGTGTTGTGGAAATATATAACGATTTCTGAGCCAAAGGAGTGGATATCCTTGACGGTGTGCCCACGGTGCTAAAAGTTCAAAGGCTGGCATATAGTTGTCATTTCCGATCGCGAATTCAATTCAAATAATATTCCAAACAACGTTTTGGCACACGCAGAATATATTTCTTAATTATTAAACAATTGGGAACCGTCTATTTATATTAAATAAAAAAAACATAAACAAAACACTCTAATACGTATGTGGGTAGATAATAAGATTTCAAAGTAATCGTACATAGAAACGAAATGAACCATAAGTGGCCAACATTTATTAGTTCACAGAAACATTCAAACAGTCTCCATGTCGAGAGCCAGACCAAATTAATAATTAAATATTAAATGAATTACATATGTAAAACAACTCGCTTTTTCTTTTGTCACTGTCAATGGTGTTCACTGTCAATAGATGGTGGAAAGCAGGGGTGGGCTAGAGGGGGCTCGGGGGGGGGGCTCGCGCGAGCCCCTTGTTAAGATAGAAAATCATTCGTCTCAAGTCATTTAATAATTTGTCTTAATTATAGGTGTCGCTGTTGACCGCTACACTCACTAATAAAAAAACACTATGTTGAGTTAATTATTTATTTGTTAAATATGTTCATGGCCAGTTTCGCTCATCACGAGCATTATCAACTGATTGTTAATATTAATAAAAAGTGTTTTATCATTCATTTACATAAAATGAACGACATAAAATCAATACTATATAATGATTGCCAAATTTAGTTAGAAGTTTAGCATTGTATTTGAACTACAAGACTATGTATCCATATTGGCATTGTTATTGTTTAAGGATAATCGTATAAAATGTTCGAGGTTTTTGTCTAGTATCCTTGTCCACTAATTTTGCTGAGATAGCTCAGGACTGCACCATGAGAAGAAGAAGGCCGTATTCGGCCACATGATACTGGTTATTTGTATGTAGATGTAGCTTAAATTGTCTAGAAACAATATGGCATCAAAATATGGTTGATGCGCGATTGAATCTAATTTTACAAGATTATTTAAGATTTCGGCTGAAGGTGCTTGGTGTAATTTCAATATTAAATTTGAATCGTTCAAAGTATGTCACTAAAGACCCGGGTTTCGTCTTTCGGCATCTTCAGGCGTTCAAGTGCACGGATGAACTTGAACTGACGCTTTGTAAATGAATGTTTCATGTTTATATAATAAATAAATTTATCATTGAGCTTAAAGCCATTGCTGGCGAAAAGGATTAGCACATGGGAATGCCCACAGATTTGAATGGTGAGTAGTTTTAAGAAATATATTTATTTTTGTTTAAAGGTTTTATAGGGTGTAAAGATGTTCATTTAAAATTGAAAGACTGTTCTATTGCGCCCTATTTATTTCTAAAATTTCCTGGATTTCATGGGCTAATCCTTTTTGCCAGCAATGGCTTTAAACACAACGATACATTTATTTCTTATAAACATTCATTTACTAAGCGTCAGTTCAAGTTCATCCGTGCACTTGAACGCCTGATGATGCCAAAAGGCGAAACCCGTGTCGTTAGTGACAAAATTTGTGTAAATGTACATAATTTGAACGATTCAAATTTTTACAAGATTATATTTTTCAATTGCACATAAGATTAATACATCTATGGTAATGTGAATCCGAAATTATTTGATGGTTTTGTATCGCATGCGGTATGCCTACGTGTCACACCATACAATTATCTGGTTTTATTCAAAATTTAATAGTTCCGCCCGGTAAATTGTTTCGATTAACTTTTAACGTTTTTAATTCTGAAATTAAACAGTGAATTGCAATATTCTGACGCCGACAAAAAAATCGCATTGTACAATCTAAGAACATTTTGCGAGGTCTTCACGCTTTCGACCCATTTAAAAAAATGTTTTTATTTTGCGGTTTTCGAGCATCTTCTAAAACGCAATAACTGACCTCACATTGGCTCTACTAGAACAATCAACATAAATAGTATCTAACACAAATTTAAAGCAGCGAATATTAAAATGCATTTGCAATTAATATTCATATCTCATTGCTGCATATTATTATTCAATTAGCTTATCAATTATCAGAAGCGACACTGTATTCAAAATCTTAGTTAATTGTTTTATTTTTACATCGAAAAGTGATTGGATTTCGAAGGGTATAATATGATATAACCAGGGATGGGCTGGAGGGGGCTCTGAGGGGCTCGCGCGAGCTCCTGGTTACATTTTACTAAGGCCGACGAACCCTTTGTTAAATGAATAGAAAACAATATTCTCAGATCAAATTAGTACATAACTGTAATTTCTGACTTACATACATATTATATACGACAGCTACAGTATACACAGTAGTACATTTTTAGCCATTTACATTGATTAGTTTACGGCAAATTGCATATTGTTACATATTATACATAAGTGTATTAAATAGCAATCTATTGCTTATTTGAGTATTGCATATAATTGCATAGGAGCGATAAAAAATCACTCTTTTCCCAGAACACCGAGAATTGCTTTGAGATTAAGCGATCCCCTTGTTAAAGTATTGGCATCCCACCGCTGGCTATAACATATGCTATATTTCTAACACCTCTAATATCTATCCGATTGAAAGCAAAGGCCGATTCGGTAACAATCAAAATATCATCGAATTGAACAATCTGCTATGACGAGGCCAGCAATGGTTACTATTTCCATAATATTGGTTATTTTATTCGTGACCGTAGGAATATTTTTTGGGCTTATCTTCACTCCGTTAATCATCGTTCAAAACGAGACAGCGATAATTTCTCTTCTCGGTAATATTACAAATTATGGGAATTAATATTTATGTGAAATTGCACTTTCTTCAATAGAGATGCCGGTCGGATTATTAAAGTACAGGTGTGTCACCTTCATTATTAATGAAGTGGTTTCTATTACCGGAAAGTAGAGAGGGTGCCGCTGCCTCAATCAACTCACCTTTCAATAAATAATACCAACCAATATCTAATGTTAAAAGTAAATTTGATATCTTTGCTATTCTACTGATTGTCACACGTGTTTCGCTCCTTTAAGATGCATCTTCAGACTAACTACCGCAAGGTTATTCATTTATAAAGTAAAAATTGATTACAACTCATAATTTATATCATATAAATGATTTTTTTTCTTCTTTCAACTGAGCGCACTGATCTGACGAGAAACAAACAATAATAATCTACTAATAAAATTACAATAACATGGATGGGAAAATGCTATAGAAAACCGCTGAATCCCTTAAATCGTTAACGTCAACGCAATATGTAAAGATTTTTTGATTTCGACTGTTGCCCAAATCGATAAATTTTAGTAAACATTTTTACATTTATAATAAGAAATATGTCATATTTCTCTCCTTTCATCCAATCATAAAAACTTGTCTTGTCCTATCCTAACCATATCCTTACTCTCTGATAAGGAAAGTTGAGCCACTTACTAACAAACAGTTCTCGTAGAATAACATATTATGAGATAAAATTCAGTCAAGGTGTTCAAATGCTCTTCATTATGAGCGGCCAAGTTATCAAAAAAAATACGGTAGATCATTTTGTAAAATGAAAGAATGATATATCAAAGATAAAATAATAAAAAGGCGTGCTATTTGTGTTTACTAAAATTTAATAAAATTTAATATTATACACATTTATGTATTTTTCTCGTCGTTTTTTGCCCCTTCCCAACTTGTATCCCATGGGAAAAAATTGTACATATGTCTAATAATACGGGCTTTGAATAATTATGTTTGAAGTAAATATAGTAGCTTTACTACCGATACCAGGCCAGGTCAACCTTTCCTACTTCTGGGGGGCAAATTATCATTGTGTGTCTGAGACAAGAGCCGGACCAAAATATTTAATAACTTGCAACTTGTTCGATTTAATGCATTCTAAACATTAGTAACTAGTGTAAAGATTTGTGTTGTACATTGTAAGACGCGCAATATTGGCAAGATTTCATTACTTTATCACAATCATGTAGAATTTCCGAGGTTTTCGTTTGACAATCTTGTCCACTAACTTCGTTGAGATGATTTAGGGCCGAATCAAAATTAGTACAGTGCACGATCCATCCCGCGTGCCGGGGGTGGCCATGGTGTATAAAACCATCTCATTTCGAAGAACTTCCAAACAATTGACACTTTTCCCTAATTTTAAGCTCAAACTGCTTCTATATACGTGTGCCATTGTTTGCAATATTCTGACAAGGAAAAAAAGCTTTATCAAATATTAATAATCATTAACCCTTCCACTATGCAAAAAAAGCACAAGCTCCTGAGCTGTGTATCCGTTACACATCAGGCAAACAGGAGTGAATCATCATGACAATTATATGTATTACTGCTGTAGTAGTGTTATATAATTGTCATGATTCACTCCCGTTTGCCTGATGTGTAACGGATACACAGCTCAGGAGCTTGTGCTTTTTTGCACAGTAAGGGAAGGGTTAATGAACGCATCCGTTGAATTCTTCAAACATCAATCATTATAGATAGATCAAACATCAATCCTAGATAGAAAAGAAGACAATTTTGAAAAAAAAAACATAAAATATATTTATATTAATTCTCTATGTTGGAATCGGATGTGGTGAAAAAATAGTTTCCTTGAAAATAACCAATATTAATTACAAACGTTCTTTAAAATTTATTTATTAATTTGTACAGTAACTTTTAAGTAATTATTAATGAGCTTCATGTATTCATTATATGTAACTACGCTTAAAATTATTTGTATTATAAATTCAAGTGTATTAAAGTTTTTATTACGAAGCGGCAGAATTGTTATTCTTGCCATGAAATGTGACCTTAACATAATGAATGAAGTGGAAAATTAATGATATCATTTTATGGATGACATGCAGGTTTAACAGAATTTATTGTTGAAGCTTTACATAATATAAGAATTATTTCAATGTTATATCTTCCGTGACAATAATTATAATACTATTTTATATCAAGTAATCGTTATATTTGCAAATATCATAATAATCTTATTAGGAGTGTCCAGCTAATGATTAATCAATTGTTTAATATAAATGTTTGAAACCCCTTAGAAAATATCAATTTTAATTTAATAATATTTTTTGATTTGTTTAACGTCTCAAGTTATCATAAGTCGTCAATGTTAAGTTTTAACATTTTTAAAATAAGGAGAGTTTGTTTATTATTTATCTCATTCAAAACTATTTTCAATTTAAATATTCTTCGGATATCTATTATTTATATACGTTTTTTAATAACCAATCTAATATATGGCACTAATAAGTGTTAACATGTATAAGTGGTGAGTTTTCCTCGTATTTAATTAAATCAAAGAAATAAACACTGCTTCAAAAAGTCTTCATACAAGTTTTCTTTGAAGGTCAAATAATAATCGAAGAAGTTTTTCTTCTTCCTAGAACACTATTTGGATTTTCGCGTGATAACAACAAAAAATTGTTACTATAGATGTACCAGCGTAACTTGACTGCCCGCGAGGGCGCCACCATCGCATCATTAACGTTGCCATAGTCAACACGTCCTAGGGCGACACTTTTAGTTTTGAGTTCTGCCACAGTCAAGTTAAAATTTTACATCTCTATTATACATTAATAAACATGAAAACAGAAAGAATTAGTGGTCGATAACTTTAACAAAAATGGGTATACCAAATACGCTGATAATATAAAAAAATATATAAACTCTTATTTATACTAATTCCAAATTATTCATTTAAATATCAGGATCTAATCATGTAGGTTTGATAGCAAACAAAAGAGTTTTTGATTGATTATGTCGGGAGCATAGATATTCATGCAATGAAAAGAATAATCAATCGAAACACATTATCTTCTCGATCTCGGTGAGAAAATGAATATGACATCAATGTGTACCTCGGACAATATAAAGCAAGCTAGTCACTGCATATTTTTGACAATTAAATATTTGAAGAATTTTAATAACTACCTCTCATTCCAATAGCCTCCAATTCCATAATATTTTTGGCACGTATTTTAAACATGCTAAGCGGGCACCTCAAGTTGCCGACCACTGCTGTAAACTATAAATAAACCTTTTTTTACAGATCATTCAAAGAGTAGATATAGTTGACAAAAATACGACATATGCTTTTTATTTGCATTCAAGAAAAATAGAACAACAAAAAAAATATTTATTCATTTTTACAAACATAAAAAGGATTCTGCTCGTACTGCATCATTATATCAAAGTAAATACATTTACTAGCTCACATTTTACTTTGAAGAATACAATATTTTCAATATCACTTCTCATTTACTAAGAACGCTTAGTTATAATAAAAGATTTTGCCATATAACTGTTGACCCTCAAGCGTTCAACGAACTGCAATATAAAATTATTCTATTAATAATCATGTTGTAAGTAAAGTGTTTTGACATAGGAATAATGTAACGCAGAAAATAGTATTTTAACATTTTTATTTTTCGACAAAGCGTTCAGGCACCACACAAAAGAGTGATCCATGTTCAATCAAAGACTCAATTACTTGCAAAATAATCTTTTGACAAATATTCCAATACGACTTGGCTGTTTTTATTAAATTTTATGTTCTTCTTATTCTTTTTTTAACACAAGCTATGTAAATCTTCGCAAGTAAAAACAGTTGCCTTTTGTTTAAAAGGAAAACGATAAGGTAGAAAACTGAAGCGTGGATAGGTTGTAAGGTAGCCCTGAATCCAGATATATGTAAAATACATTTATGATAAATATGAATATTTATTCATTAGAGTTTATACTAATTGGGTCATGATTAAGAGTGATTGTAAGTAGTCCGCACATTCACGATTTCACGTGTTTTGCTGTATATCAAATGTTATTTTAAAGGTATTCGTAGGTTCTTTTTTAACAAAAATCTAGCTTAATTAAAATGGTAACATCGTTAGATTCTTTTATGAGGTACGTTCCATAGGAACAGGTCCAACATTTCAAGATATTATTGACAGTTGCGTTACCAGTATTTTTGTTAAAACGATAACGACAAACTGTATTATAACTAACTATAAAATAAATAACTCGGTAGTATCCTGGATTCTGAAGATATCGTTTGAATATCTGGGTCAGTAAAATTTACAATTTCTTTACCATGTATTGTCTTAAGATTTAAATGAAGTGACATACGAAATGGATTGGGAATTGGGATGTTGTTTAGTATGTCGATAAATAGTAGTGATGGTGATAACAGTGAAAAAAGCATTACAGTTTAAATCGTGATACCGTCCATTCCCTCATTATGACAGAGGCCAGTTAATTAATTGGAAACATCGCGGTATTTTCTGATGTATATTTGTTCGGTTGATAATCAGTGCGAGACGCTAGGTGTATCGCCCGAGCAAAACAAGTACGAGGTACGTTGCCAAACTAAACTGAATTCAAATCGACTGCCGCAACTCGAGGTGAGTTGATGTGAAACAAAAAAGCGTCTAAAACCGAGAGAACTTTCATTATTGTGAGAGATTGTGCAACCGGGCTAAAACAACAGCGGCACGGCGCAGCGAGGAGTGAAGTTTTGATACAGTACAGCTAAATAGTAACGGTATGATAGCAAAAGCAAAATGGAAGCCGTGCAATCTACTAGTCAGACTCGGGAAGAATTTTACCTACAAGAAATATTCACGAGAATTTTACAATAAATTATATCTTTTAAGTGCAATTTAAGACATAGGACTTGAAAGAGACAATTTGGTTTTTATTTAAACTTTCAACAGACGAAATTTAAAACACTCTTATTTTACTCATTCTACTACAATTATAGTTCATTATAGTGAGGCATTTCATTGTACATACATATATTTTAATATAATCAGGGGTGGGCTGGAGGGGGCTCGCGCGAGCCCCTTGTTAAGATAAAAAAATCATTCGTTTGAGATCAAATCACCACATAACTGCAATTTCTTTAGATGGTTAAATTTTATAATGAAACAAGACTTAGTTCCCCTTCATTATTTCATGCAGCGTTGTGGGCTTCCGTGCTGGATGGACCTCACGAGTTCGAATCCCAGTAGGAAACAGCATATTTTCGATCGATTTATCGATTTTCTGCTCGAAGGCATGAGTGCTTGTGACGTCTGAAAATTCCTACCCACTCTTTCGATCCTTTAATTCAACTGGGCATTACGCGAACGATTAGTTAATTAGTCCTGTCTTAGCCTCATCGTTCTATCCGTACTTCTCTCTTTAGAAAAGAGAGGTTGAACGACTTAGTAACAAATAGTTCTCGTAGAAAAAAAGCTTTTGTTGAGAAACCTTCGTTAGGACACCATATGCTCGTAATTGAGAGCGGACATGGATAAACAAAAAAAAATGGATAAGATTTACCGAGCCCCTTGTTAAGATATTGGCAGCCCACCGCTGAATATAATCACAACAATGGCATCGCGCCAAAAATTCGTGGAATTACAAAATTACAGAGATTAAGACCAAAAAGATTAAGCGAATCTTGCATACTTTGACAAGAGGAAGTATAAAGATAAAGTCATTGAAATTTTACGCTGCAATCCCAGAATTGGTTTTTTTTTACCACGATGCATCGCGATGTGGGTGGAAATTGTGAGAATATTTCACCGCGCGGTAAAGAAAGAAACCCAGAAATTAAAAAAAAAACTGCTCCACAAATATATTTATTTATAATGTTACATATGTCGCGGATTTCTTATCATTATATGTAAGAATTTAACATTATGTTTTAGGTTGAATGTGATGTACTGTGTATTTTTATTTTATATATTGTCTTATTATATTTTTCAAGTGCTTGGCGATTTGGCGTCAGCTGTTATGTCATGCACTGTAATTTTAATTTTTTAACAAATATATAAATAAATAGCATGGATTTGTAAAGTTTACTTAGTAATTGCATTTTATAAGATACAGTAACATATTGAGACGTTAGATAAGTACGCCGATAAAGTGGATAAGTGATTGACAATGTATGTTTAAAACCATTGTTTAAACTGATTATACAATGACATATTGATCAACAATTTTAATTGATCTCCTTCGTAACGTATTGGTTGCATGTTGTGTCCACAAAAGACATATTAGAACAGGTATTGAATTAAGACAAATACTTTCTATGCCGAAGTGAAGGGTTTTTTTTTCAAATTATTTATGTTTAAACTTATTCATATCAACTGAGGTAGTTGACGGCGTAAAGAACTTCAACGAATACTATATTGGTAAGCGACAGTATAAAGTACAACAAGAAATAACGTTCACACACCTACTTAATTTTGTCTATCATCTACCGATTTTTAAGTGGCAATCCTTGGATTTCTTGATTGGAATGGTAGATTGGTAGATATATGTATGTGATGAAAACAAGTATGTATGGCAAATATTTAAAATTTGACAGGATATCTAACGATACTGAAATAGTTTTTCGACATTGCTATAAATGAAACCGAATACCCAAGAATTTGTTGTAACGAAATCGTATTAAATTGAAGAATTTCGTTACCTTTTGCTGAAAAAAATATATTTAGGACTTGAATCAAGTCGTTGAGGATGAATAAAAATACTGTGCAAGTCATAAATTGCAGTTATATACTAATTTGATCTAATAATATTGTTTTCTCTTTAATTAACAAGGGGCTCGTCGGCCTTGGTAAAATTTAACAAGGGGCTCGGGCGAGCCCCTCCGAGCCCACTCCTGGACTTTATTACTAAATACCATGAGCGGTTTCAATTAAAAACTCACAATTGGGTTGAGTTATACAAAAGATAACCAATTGCAATTTTGCAAAATGGAGAAATCAAACATCAAAGTTTGGATATGTTTTTAGACACTCTATGTAAATGTTGTGAATGTGCATGCATGATTATATTAAAATTGTATGCATCCTGGAATCACTTGATAATTAGGCATCCGTTTAACGTATACGTTGTACTAGTTTTCTTTTTCATGGTAAAAAAATATGACTTTCAGAGAATTTTCCCTATAATCAAAAAGGAAATAATGTAAATAAAACAGAAGCTAGGCCGAATTTTAGATTGATCATCTTATCAAATTGAAAATCGTTTTTGGACGAGCTCCCATTCATAACTCAGAATATCTAAAAACGTCAGTTCCTTTTTACTCAACCCAGCTCAAAATTCAAGGTGCATACTTGACAAACAGAATCGAAACAGATCATATATAAAATAAATGCAAAACTGCAGTTGAAAATAGTTATAATAATTTTATGGCAGTCTTTATAAATAAGAAAAAAATTATAATTATTGTACGACCCGTACCTCTGACGTTAACGTTCACAGCTATGTATTTGTTATACGTAAACATAATCACAAAATATTATGAGTTACATCCATTATGTTTGCGATAAGTCGCGACAATACAATAAATTTACGTGGGAACATCTTGTATCGTCAAATAATATGATATTCGACGTTCATATTTTTACGCGCACTTTTACCGGAAATGATTTTAATCCCAAAATTGCTGTTATAACACGACAATTTGTGTTTTGATTATGTAAGGTTTTGTCCGACAGAGCCACAATTGTTATAATAATTTTAAAAATCGCTGGTGTATTTTCACTTACGGTATTTTTAAAATGATTTATTTTAAATACACAATTATTTATTACGTTTTGAAAACAGACCTTATTTTTAGGAGAAAAATACGGTCTGACTTCTCATAAGCTGGGATTTTCACTGAAAGAAAATCATGGATTATGTATATGTTTTTATAAAAAAAATCTTGAAGCTTTGAACCAATTCGACGATTGAAAAAAAAGAATGGTATAGATATCGACTGTGGAAAATAAAAAGGACGTAACCCACACATACCAAATTTTACCGAAGGCACAAAAAACGTGTTTTGATGATTTTGGGCCATATGCAAATTATGAAATATAAACAACCTTTAAGTCCACGGAGACTTAAAGGTTGTGATTATGTCAATTAAACTGGTGTTTAATTGACATAATCTAATATTAATTAAAGAAATTGTCTGGGAAAAACCTTTTCTTCAGTCTTTTTTCTTGTTTTAAATTTTCACAAGCTCATCTTTTTCAAACATAAAAGCTAAATTTAGATACTAATTTGGCATTTGCAGCTTACATCCTTTTGATAGTATGTGTATCAAGTTTGATACAATGTAATTATGGAAAAATGTTGTTTTGAAAAAACTGTGGGTTACGTCCTTTTTCCTATCCACAATCGATATTATGCCTGGATTATACATAGATAAAACGTGCTAGATGTTATTTTTCATCTTAATTTTGTAGTGAAAAACAGGGCTGTTGAGTCGGGTAAAAGACGACTCCGTTTCCGACGAAGTCTGGTTTTAAATTAAAAAAAAACCAACTCCGACTTCGAATTGTTTTTTTTAAATCCGTTTAACAACATATCTATATATTCTGGTTACTAGAATAACTCTAGCCGATTTCAGCAATCAATATGATGAATAATATTTCAATATCTTTAAATTATTTTTTTCCAGTTTTTCCGACTACCTCGACTCCACATTCCTGGTAAAAAAAAACACCCTAAAAACTGAAAATAATTCGCCACTCCTTTACACAAATAATTTAAGATGCATGTAAAAAATCAATAAGTAATATTTTTTTATTAATACCTCTATTGCAAAAGAATAGGGCAAGAATAATCAAATGGCATTGTAATGAAAAATAATATTTTTATTGTTTAATATATAACCAAATTTGATAACTTTATTATTCCACTCGTGTTATAAAATATAAAATTGATCATTCCACTCTGATGATTTTAAGGATAACTGTACAAGGTATCTTCCAATATAACATGTCACTCTAAAAAACAAATACGAAAAATGCAGACCAAAATAACGAACACTTCTGTCACGTTATTGAAATTTTTAAATAAACATGTCTTGAAGATGTCTTCGATGGATACGGCGGTAACTTTGTGGAAGTTCGGTTTTAATTTAAAATTAAATTTGATAACTATGTTATTCCATTTGTTGTGTTACAAAATTTGACACATCTTTATAAGGCAATATAAAGCAAGATTTATTATTGTTTTTCAAGCAAATCATTTTTTTCCAAAAATCACTAAAGTAGTATTTAGTATTACTGAAAGACCACACACTTCATGCTAAGTTATGTTGATTCGACGTGTAATCAAAGTTTTGTCATTTGAAGGATTGTTTGAAGGATACATACAGTTCGTAAAACTGTTTCAAATATTTTGGCAGGTCATCACTTAATTTGCATCAACTTCACGAATAACCTTCATCGCATTTCCTGTAAAAGTGATGTTTGCCGGTACGATAAATATGGTAATACAATGAATGAATACGTTCAGAAAAAGAAAAGGAGTTACGCTTTGTCGGTTGCATTATAGAACACACTTTACGTAAGATCGTACATAAATGCTTTACGGCCGGAAACCGGCATAATTGAAAGTCTTTTTAGCTGAAAATTATTTTAATTAACATTATAAAAATCACTCATTTTCGTTGAGGGTTTTCTTGGAATTTTCATGTGGATTATTTAATGGGACTGTTTCACAATCTAAGCGACGGATGTAACTAAATTGTTTAATTTTGTTGTTGTGTTTTTTGCAAAAAATTTGCGAGTAATGAGCCACAGTTAATGCGTGAATCTTTGTTACTTTAATATTTGTGCTCACGTATATCTACGAAGATACGAGTGACTAAATATAAATAATACTTTTTAGTTTGGAAAACATGAATGACAGAGTACAATAGATATTTTTCTCTGTTTTATTCTTAGAGTATACCAAGATTCTATATATTTATTGTATTTAGCATAAAACCTTTCTTTGATTATTAATGAGAACATAAATTGTAGTCTAAATACTCTAAATAAATTAATTCTGAGGAGATATCTATTATTATTATGATCTCAAACTTTTTTTGCAGTTTCTATTGTCTGCTTATTTACTCATTTAAATAGAGTTGAATGACAAAAAGCGAGATGAGTATCACATTTTAACACGATTTTTCTTTGTTTCAGCTGTTGGAGCCACTTGAAACACGAGTTAGAAAAATGTTTAATTGATATAACACGGAAGAAATCGTAGGAGCAGAAAACACAGGTCGGCCGCAGTCACACATTAGCAGAGCGGAAAATGACGTCGGAACGGAGCATACCTCATCTTCGCGACATCTTCGGCTTGGGGGGCCAAGCGTTTCACCAGGGTTACAGCGAAATAGGAAACTTTCCGAATCAAAAAAATGTCGAAACTTTTGATGAAAAAATTGAGAACAAGAAGGTGCCAAAAAAGACGAGTAGCAAGAAGACTAAAAATAAAGATAACTACAAAACGCTCACGAACGGTGATGTCAAAACACTCGAAAGACATTTGAGCATGAAGAAGACTATTCGAAAGAAAATTATGCGGGACTTGCAGCAAGCTTTCGTCGAAGACCCTAATGAATTTAAAGTCGAAGACTCGACACCGGAAAAGCTTAAAGCCGAACTTAGCGCAGAAGCAATGAAGTTTGGAGAAAAGCACAATAAAAAAACTGGAGGAGATTCAAACTTTTTGGATATGCTCAGAGGAGATTCAAAGTCCGCTAAGAACAATACTCCCACGCAAGAAAATGAATATTGTAGTATAGGTAAAAATGAAGAAGACGCTGAAGACGGCGGCGGGCAGTCGGCAGGGGAAAAAACAAGCTTTTGGCGAAGGTTTACAATGAAGACAAAAAACAAAAGATGAAACCAAACACAAATAAACAGTTTTCCCGATATTAAAAGGAAATGGTTCTCTGGAAACTGTTTATTTTGCAAGTTTTTTTGTATTGTTTTATCGATCGCCAAATATTTTCCTAATAATAAGAATAAGTTGCAAGTGAAACCAGCAAGAGAATACGCGGTCACTATGCATGTCTTTTGTGATAATGATACAACTATTTTACTTTTATGTAACTAAAGCGAGCAATGTTAGCGAGATATGTTTATTTTTATGCAATGAATATTGTAATATATGAGAAAATAGAAATTGTATTATGTTAGCTTTAAAGAAAGAGCTTATGCCGTCTATTATAATATGTTTTATGTGTTGTACTAAAATACATATAATTAAAGACCAGCGTAAATAATTTATGCTGGTTTTATATTGTACTGAAATAAAATCTTTATCGAATGTGATTGTAATATGTATAGTCAAAGCGAAACAAGCTTGATTTAATAAGGTGTCAGAAAAACATAATTATAATATTATTAAAAAGCTGTCAAAAAAGCAGGGCTGTGGAGTCGTCAAGAATAAGACGACTCGGACTCCGACCTTAGCTTAAAACACAACTAATTATTTTTTAGGTTTAGCGTGCAGTGGCGCCACTTTTGACCCCAGCGATTTGAATACATATTTTTGTTTAAAGGATTCGAAGTTCTTAGTTTTTTTCGAGTCCAACTCCGACTACACAGCCCTGCAACAAAAAACAAAACACAAATCATCAACTTAATGGAATTGAAATAAAGTGTGTTTAGATTAAGTAAAAGTATTAAGTAAAAGTATGGACACCTAATTTCACAATGAGATAAGTAAAAGTTTGCATTTAATATGGAATATTAAATGCAATTAACTCATTGAGCTCTGCAATAAATTATTAGAAAAGCATTATCATATTGAAAGGAATACGTGTATGTAGACTTTACATACATATAAAGTATTAAATTTATAAATTTTACATTACATTAAATATGTTTCCTTTACATTCGAAATTTCGTTATTTTTATCAATGTATGTCTCGATGGATTAAGCAAATGATGTCTATTACTCCAACTAATCGTGATACATCAATAAAAATTAACATATCGATGATTTGTGTACGTAATTCATTTCAAACGAAACTTTTTGAATAAATAAAAGATAACCCTTTTATATTGACAAACGATTGATGAATCCAACTGATTTTGCCAGTATTATAAGTTTATTTGAAAATAAAAACAAAGCTGAGTTTACTGACAAACTGAAAGTCTCATTGTTTTGTAAGCAGAAAAATAAAACATTAAGATTTAATATTTATGAATATATGCAAAAATTGAATTATAGGTTTCCGATATGTATTAATTTTATGAAGTGCAGTCATTCATATTAATTTGATGCTGTGATTGAAAGTATACCGTATTTAAAAATATATACACAAACAAAATTGTCTACAATAAACCATATCTTATATTTTTTATTAATATTGGGCTAAAAATATTACTAATTTTATTTGCCTGTATACCTATTACCTACATATGCTTAAGCTAATCAAAACACTTGTGTTTTCAGTTAAATGTTAGAAATAAAACGATTTAAGGCTTGTATTATTTGATAACAATTAAAAAATGCATTTTTTATTTGAGATCCACGTATATTTCCATAACTATAAATACGAACTAAATTGAAGAGATATTTTTGATAAGACACCGCTTTTTAAATATTGTAGTAGATAATACTCTTAATAACTGCATAATTTATTAAAACAAGTTCAAGGGTTTTACGAACTACTGCGAACATAAATTTTGAAAACAATATCAGTATTTAAATAAATAAATATTTATTTTTATGTTTTATCTATAAATATGCCACAACATATTGAAGAGACTTTTTTTATTAATAGACCATTAAATGATGTGGCAATTGTTTTAAGACTTTTCCCCGATTAATTTTTTTGGTTGCCCATTCCATTTATAAACAACTGCCCGCTCTCAATGTGAAAAATAAAGACTCACAAAGCAGGTACATCAACAAATATTTTTCTAGGAGAACTGTTTATTATTAAGTTGTTCAGTTACGTTGTTCAAAGATAATAAATATCGAAAAATAGGGTATTTCTAGTAGATAACTAATCGCAGTAGTAGTAATCAGTAGTAGCTAGCTACACCCCGTTTTTAAGACCGGATGGATGGCAGGAAGATTTCGACATCACAGACATCCATGCGTTCGAATGCAAATCTATAAATCGATGGGTAATTTACTTTCAGAATTGTCCGGATTGGGATTCGAGCGAGTGGACACGTCTCAACCGAAGAGCATAAGGTTAAGTTAAATGAGCAATCCAAAAAAAATATTCGGTTCGAAGATCTCGAACGTTAAAAAAAAAAAAGACAATTAAGTACTACTACTCACATGAAGAAATTTTAAATTGTACACATATTTATATATATAAGGTGAGATTTAAAAACATAATAAACACAATATATTATATTTAAAACGCAGTAACCGTCTAGATCTCTTAATATCAACGATATATATTATGAGAACAAATTTCTTGACAAAAAGCATTGAAGTCGTTGTCGAAAATCGATAATATAAATGAGGAAAAACAAATAATTGTACTTTTTATCATTAATCAGATAGCTTATAAGATACACATAAATTTGACTGTTGTCATTGGATACCGTGTTATTGATAAGTAACCCATATTTCAAAAAATTTAAACCTTGACTATATATGCTGGGAGAATTGATTTAGCGTACATTCACCGGAAATAGTAAAATTCTCTCATGCAATTAATCGAATTCAAATATTGATTACTTTATATTCTATAATTGTATAGTTCATCGCGTTTCTTAACTATGTATTGGAAGGGTTGTTTTGTATTGTTAATTGGAAGTAGTTTTGTTTATTTATAGCTAGAAGATTCTGTTTCACAAACTATTTTATGCTGTAAATAAAAAAACAACTATAAACTACATTGTTAGAAATCAGAAATAATGGCTTGGAGTCGAAATAATTATCTACTTATAGAAAATATCTAAGAGATCTTATTCCTTAGTAAATGGAGCTTCAAGCCGTATGTAAATGTTAAAAATTACTGCCAAGAAGGAGGCGATTTAATGAAATTCTTAGTTTCACCCTAGAAACACATAATAAGAGATAGACTGTTGAGCCATGGACTTTGATAAGCAGGTACAATGAAGGTATACGAGCAAGACGTCAGTCATAGTTGAGTCAAAAACAAATTCCAGGGGCTGAAATTACATGTTTTTTTAGCAGGTCTGTATACCAAATTAAATGCTGGAAGTAGCAAGACGCAGTAGCCAGGGTCAGCGTGACCACTGGTCGGCGCCGGAAGAATTACATTTTTAGCCATTTAGATTGATAAGTTTACGGTAAATTGCATTTTGTTACATATTATAAGTGTATGAAGTAACAATCGATTGCTTATTTAAGTATCGCATATAATTGCATAGGAGTGATAAAAACATTCACTCATTTCCCAGAACACCGAGAATTACTTTGAGATTTAAAGAGCCTCTTGTTTACGTATTGGCACCCCACTGCTGGTATTAAGAGTGGCCTATTGAATAATTATGGTCCGAAAATTTTAGCTCAGATCATTTTATTTATATGTTTTGGTCTATCACTTATTTTAATAATATATGTATATGTACAATTAGTTAGACTTTTACAAAATTAAAGCACATTTTAATGTATCTAATTACATGTCTTAAATCCGGCCGTATGGAGTTATAGCTTACAGTACTTACACAATAAACGCCATCCAATATTAAAACAAAGGTTTCTCATCAGTCTCAATTCCTACTTCAAACTTTCCAAGACAACTTTCGTCGCCAATATTGCAATAACACATACATAACTCATCTTTTTGATAAAAGTATTTTTTTATTTGTTGCTATCTATTGCATACGTCATTGTGACATTTTTGAAATTACACCTATCCTATTTTCAACGACGAACGTATAATTAATTACTGAAATACCAAAAGTAAATAAAATGTTTTCTTTTATTTTTGCAGTAATATCATTTTTTGTCTCACCTGTCAAATTTACCCAAATTCGAGACATGCGTTCTTACAGTATTGGCGAAGACTTATTACTTAAAATAAGTGCTTTTCTTTCCATGTAACGTGGTGAAACGGCGTTCCTTCACCTTTTTTCTTGGCATTTTTAATGTTTCAAATCAATATTTGAAAACAAATATTTGTATAAAAATAAAATTGGATGTTTTTCTTTTTGAATGTAATGTATCTGGTATCGTAAAACTCATAAATTATTTTCATAATACAAAACAATACCGGGTGCACTTAACCTGGGGTATACAGCTGAATTTAGTGCGCTTTTTGTATCATGTCAATGTGGATTCCATCTGAAATAGTTGAAATAGTAGTCACCTTTGTTCATCAAACTCATCAGTTCTACCTTAGAAAGTTGTATATCTTTCAAAAAAATCAATAGTCAGTCAGAGAAAGACGTGACTGATCTCACAGATTCGAGTCCCAGTTTGAACAGCATTTTCTTCAAATCGACTTATGTTCGAAGGCATGGGTGTTCCCAGCCTTCTAATCCTAAAATTAACGGAGGAAGGCTTAATGGTTTTTTTTAATTGTCATGGTTTTCTTCTAATATAAGCGATGTCATTGACTTACTGCATTGCCTGCGGATCATTTTATAATGACGGTTGATGACCAAATTCCAATTGAGTGATAATTGTTTTGGCTTAGAATGCCTGCATTTGTTGAGCGGCATGTTATTTATCAGAGGCTAAGACAGCTTGCTTCGTGTCGTGGCGGATTAAGCTTACCACAGTGCGGTTTCTGGGAGTGAGGAAAATGGATAACGCACACCTGCTGATGACGAGTAATTAGAGACAAAGAAGCTCCGGTTGCCTCTGGGAGACCTTTCCTACCGAAGTCATCAACAAAAATACATAGAGTATTAATTTTAAACAAATCCTTCGGAATACTATTTGTTAATAATTTCATTAGCTGACTAATTGCTACGAGTGCTCTTTCTATATTTATTATGTGTTTCAACGGGGATTAATGCAGTGGCGTAGCAAGGAGGGTGCGGATGGGGCGGACCGCCCCGGGCGGCACATTTCTGTGGGCGGCATTTTCGAAAATGAACAGAAAATTTTGAAAGCAATATGGAAATAAAGATTGATATGTATACAGAACCAATGTAGTGATTTTTTATTATTTTATCGCGCTGTTGCAAATAGTCTAATTTGGGGTTTCCCAAACTATGTTTCACGAAAACTTGGAATGGTAGTATACGCTGCAACACATTTAATTGTCTTGTATTTCATATTAAAAATCGAGTGATGGTAAATCTTCAAGTTGTGCTTTTTGACTTACTGATTAAACACAAATTTTTGGGGGTCGCGTTTTAAGAAATAAAAAAAAACTTCAGAGGTAATAAACAAAAATTGTTTCGTATAAACAATCAATGCAAGCAATAATAAATTCACCATTTTTTCCTTGTATGATTATGCTTTATAAAACACTAAAAACAAGATCATGATGACATTGCTTTGGAAGAATTAAATTTTCGTTGCTGTTCCTGCAACAGATATGGAAGAAAATTGAAATATTCTCGAACTTTTGCAATTTATTTAAAAATTCTCTTTCTTATTTAATTTACATTCATACCAGATCGACCAGTGGCGACTTTTGACTTCAGCGATTTGTGCACTCAAAAAAATAAAAAAGCAGTCGGAGTCGTTAGTTTTTTCCGACTAAGGTAACGACTCCAACTCTACAACCATGTTTTTAATACTAATAAACTTTAATTGTCAGATAAAATTTGTAGATGTTGATAACGTAACTAACAATTTTGTGAAGAGAAAAGCCAGAAAATTAAATTTTAAATATGCTTTTTTTTCCAAATGTTATGTTTACAAAACAAAATCGGGTATTTTTGTTATGAATAAACTTACAACTTTAAATTCGTTTACTTATTTGTAAAATGAATACTTATAATAATAGCAATAATTTACCACTTTTTCTCCAAACATAATAAAAAAGGCAATTGACTAATACTTTTTTTGACACATTAAAAAAAATCCTGCCCCGAAAAAAAATCTAAAAGAAAAAAATAACAAAATACAATATTTTTAGAGAAATTGTATTTATGAATAAAAAAGTTGAGGCACCTGTAGTATAATCGCATAGCTTTAAAAATAGAAGTTATATTTTAAATGAGTGGAGGAATTATTGGGGGGGGGGCAAATTCAAGAAACGCCCAGGGCGGTGGGACTCCTTCCTACGCCACTGGGTTAAGGTGCAAAATAGCGACGTCCTTTCGTAAACTACGAGGACGTAGCGATGAGGCATCTGGTGGTTCAGAATTCCATCCCCATGGTGACGGTAAAACCTGAAAAGTTAAATTATTTTAACTGGAAGTGACATCACCTCCCAGGTGTCATAATGGAACATTCAGTTTATTGGGTTAGATCAGTGTCTGCCAAACAGTGTGCCGCAAGAAGTCTCAGGTGTGCCGCGGTGGGAGAAGCCTTAAAAATGTAAATTTTAAATAATGCCTATTCATTTTTGTTTAATTTTAAATAATTTCAGCATCTGCACATTCAAACAAATATTTTTCACGTTCATATATAGTGGTCAACGCGACACATTTTCTTTTTAAAAGTACATTTCCATTTTTATTTGGTGTGCCGCAGTGCAATTCCCATTCACCAGTGTGCCGTGAAATAAAAAAGTTTGGCAGACACTGGGTTAGATGAAAAGGTTGAATAAAATGAGCGATTCGGCTTTTAATTAAATTTCCAATCTTATTTTAACCAAATCGCTTATGAAATGAAATATTATGGAAAATTGTCGGAAATACTATAGTGACTGACGTGTGGTGTTTGTGACATATATTTTACCTTTCGTTGCTACTGTCGGGAGCAATGACGGATTGAGCAATTGGGAGGTTCCAGGCGCAATAAGGTTCGGAGGACCTGTTTTTCAAGAAACAGGATTCCATGTGAATAGATTAAAAGCCTTTTTAAGGCCCCTAAGATTCAGAGGTCCCAAGCGAGCACCTCCTGCGCTTGTGGGATAATCCACCGCTGGTCGGGACTTAGGAGCAGTGAGAACAACGTATAACAAACTATATGTATGTACTGTGGATGAAATGAAAAATCTGAAGAAATTAATTAGTGGATATGCCCGATGCAGCCCGATGGATCTGACCGTACCCACGACCGCAACATGTGTACAATATTTAGTATTCCTTCTCGCTTATCAAATGATGTCAGTGACGTTCCAGTGAGGTGGGAACTGTAGGAATTCTTATGGAACCAAATAATAAAGGTGCCGAATATCTCGCACGTGTTTATTTGTGAAACATAATCTTAATTAAATATTATCTTACTTTTGATTAACGAAATTATGAAGATTTGATAATTTATGATGGTAAGATTTTTAAAAACGATAGTGGAAAAGATAAAAGCTTTTATAAAACTAGTATAAGAATAATCAATGTTGATTCATTATAATTTCGTCAAGAAGAAAGCATTAGACACTGGGGTGGGTTGAAGATGGCTTTCAAAGGCTTGCGTGAGCTCCTTGCTAAATCTAGAATAACAATATTCTCAGATCTATGCGTTATATAATAAATAAAGATGCAATATAATTAAAATTAAGAACGCACTGTTGTACATTTGGTGTTTGACATATATATTATCATATACCAGCGGTGGTCAAGACTTCGACCGCGTAGGTTTTTCTAGTCGCCCGCCTGATGCTTTGAAACAAGAATTGGGTGTATTTTTTAATATCTATTTTTTTTAGTTGCTTTTCATACGAATTATTTTGTGCTTTGAATTACTACTCATATTATGACAACTTAGTATGCACTGTGTTAGTAGACCTCTACCACTGATTTCAGCATGCGGTCGTCCGCAGAGTTTAAAAGTTTGCAACCCATGTTATATATGATGGTTTTAGTATATATAACGTTTGAAACATTGAATTGGAGCACAAATGATAGAACCAGCTTTTTTGGTGTCAATATTGAAACTTTTCCCTCTCGCAATCGGGTAAATAAATTTACATATTGTTACATCTATTGATATTGTTTATATTGTAACATTCGAAAGCTTTAATAATTATTGCGTATAATTGTATAAGCGTGATGGAAAACTATACCCCTTCGCCTGAACATCGCGAATAGCTGTGATATTAAGCGAGCCCCTTGCTAACGTATTGGCAGCGCACCGCTGATTGGACACAATTAAAAACTACTGACAAAAATGAAACATTTTGTTTGTACTAATTCCACAATTGTCAGGTTTCATTGTTAAAATTTTCAACTCTATTTACCACAAAAATCGACATTTATCATTATAAAAATGACGTATCATAACAGCAATACGAGTAGTGTGTAATTGCTATATTTATTGATAGTCAACGATCAAGATTATGCACTATTTTTAATTATAAGAAAACATAAATACTAGTAAGTTTAAAACTGTGTTTCAAAAGTCGTTAAAATCCAAAATACGCTACTGAATGAGACATTTACTCGTGGACTTACCCGTCCGTTGCTAAGCACCAAAAGATTAATTTTTAATTGGGCGTATGATGATTTTTTTTCCAATATTTCGTTGGTGAAGTTATTTCATGCGAGAAGCAAACATCCACAATAATGTTGTTGCATTTCAAAATTAAAATAATTTTTACAATTCGTAAATCTTTAAAATACCGGGTCGTAATAATCTGGTAACTACTGTCCGGTGTGTATTTTTGTACGACCCCTATAAGGTCAATAAATTTGTTGTTAATAGAAAACTACTAACTTTTTTTGTTTAAATTCCATTTTCACAATATTAATTAATAATTTATACATAAAAATATGACCAAATTTGTGGCCCGCCAATCATTTTGGTTTTTTAATGCACCCAAAAATTTTGCCCGGACCTTGTCTAAATATTATAGATTCTTTACACCTTTCAGTAGCAGAAAATTTATTTTAATTTATAGAAATAACAAAATTACCAGATTTGAATCATAACCAGACTTTCAAGCGACATCTTCAATATTCCGCTCTTAAATAATATCGACTGTGGAAAGGAAAAAGGACGTAACCCACACATATCAAATTTTACAGGAGGCACTAAAAACGTGTTTTGATGATTTTGTGACATATGCAAATTATGAATTATACACAACCTTAAAGTGCACGGATACTTCTAAACTGGTGTTTAATTGACATAACCTAATATTAATTAAAGAAATTGTCTCGGAAAAACCTTTATTTCAGTGTTTTATCTTGGTTTTAATTTTTTAAAGGTTATCTTTTTCAAACTTAAAAGCAAAATTTAGATACTTATTCGGCATTTTCACCTTCCATCCTTTTGATAGAATGTATGTCAAGTTGTATACATTGTGATTATCGGAAAAAAGCTGTTTTGGAAAATTGAGGGTTACGTCCTTTTTCCTTTCCACAGTCGATATGTAATGCAATGTGTCAAGATCAAACGAAGGAGTATCTGACCGACTGCCCTAACCCACTATTGTAGGTAGGTACTTATTGCTTGAAATTTCTTGATGAGCTATATATGTATATATTGTAGACAAAGAGTCCACATTACGCGAGAATAAGAAGCAGAGGGGTGTCTGGAAAATGAATAAACAAAAATATTTTTTATACATTTCAAGTTAAAAAAAAATGTACAGTGACCTTCATTCTATGAACAATATTCCGGCACATTTATGATTATTTAATTATTTGTACCACGTTTTCACATAATATGTTTCATCAAATCAAATCTATAGTTGGGGATTTTTAAAACAAAGTAGGTATCATGGCTGTGGTGTCGGAGTTAGAGTGGGAGTCGTGGATTCGTACTGTTTCTACCGGAGTCTGTGTTGGAAAAAAAACTAGCGACTGCGACTTCCTTTTTATTTTTTTGTAGATAAAAAAATCACTAGAGTCAAAAGTAGTGCCACTGCATGATACCAAGCTTAAAAAATATGAATGGTTCAATCCCCTTAAAATATTTTTAGTAATAATGAAAAATTGTATTTTTGTAAGATGTCATAAAGTCAGGGAGGAATTTATAAATCCTTTATCGAGATAAAATACTTATATGAGAAATTCACACCCCCATTCAAATATGAAGTTGTAATTCGTAAGTACATAAAGTATTAATAAACCAAATATATTCGACAATTAGCATACATATTCATCGTACTGATTGCTGAAATAATGACTGTATGTACTTACTTAAAAATATATAATGTTCACTATTCTTTGAATTGAATTCAGATTTGGAGTCGGAGTCGTTTTATTTTTTAACAACTTACAGCTCTGGTGGGTATGCCTTATGAATCTTTTGACAGACATCTACAAAAATAATTCTTCAGTTATTCAATGAAAAATGCTTGCAAAATATATTTTTTCTATTAAAATTAGTCACTTATATTGAATAACAATATACTTTTCAATGTATCTCATTAACAGTAAAAAGGGATTTGGCCATTTCCGATACTTAATGACGGCACATATTTTATACGTAAAATGTATAAAATGTAGCGATGAAGGAGACTCGAAGAACTTTGACGCTAACGCGCCCTAGTTAAAGCTCCATAAATTTGATACTCAAAAGAAAATGTTGAACGTTTCGAAAGCAATTAAAAATTTGACTGCCGTTTTATAAGCTTGTTTTAATTTTTTTCCACTAGGTATCGTTACGAGTTACAGCTTGACAATCACTGCACTAGTTTAATAAAATTATCATATCGCATGGCAATCAATCCAAAAGTGCAATATTGTAACATCGACACATTGGGTCATTGCACTGTATGTATATTATTTTAAGGCACCCATTTATAAATACCGGTTTTCATTACCACACAATAATACTATAACGGTTTAACGTTTCTTTGATAGACGATACTGGACCTGATTTGGCTGTGTAAATTACTATTATTGAATTTTATTACACATTCATAATAATAAAGAAAACGAGTGTTTATATATTTCGCTGAAGTAATGTCAGTTGGTTCAAAATTCGAAAAATAAAAGGTTTCGAAATCAATCACACAGATTTGATATTATATTAAAATATAATATTTAGTTTAAAACAAGTGGCACTACTTCAAGAATCACAACATTTTTATACGTTTAATAACATAACTTACAATATTAATTGAAGCTGATAAATTACAGCATAATAAATAATAAATTAAAGAATTTAGGTTCACATCAAACAGTTTTACTTTTTAAATATCTTTTGCAGAACAAGTACCTGTTGGGAAGATTAAAACTTTTAAAATACATAACGTCCAAACTTGGCTAGGGACGTCATTTTGGTTTTTTTTTTGAAACAGGGGGAAACGTTTAAAGTTTGTTATTAATTTTATTTCCTTTATATGTGGATTGTGGAAACCAGTGCAGCAAGGGAAAATACATATTTCTTCAAATGACCACTCTGCACAGTATTGGTGGATCCAGGAGGATGGCCATGATGGCCATGACCACCTACTAAGAAGAATTTGATCAACCGTCTTGGGCTCCGCACTTTCAGAGGGCCCGTGCTATTATATAAATATTTTTTTATTTCTAAAATTTTCACGAGCACTTCATTGTTGTAATAAAAACCATACGCTTAAACGCTTAAATAAAGTCGATACATTATTTATTTATTTTAAAATGTATCATTTATTATGTAGAATTTATATTTTAAAATTGAATAGGCATCCTCCTTATATATGTTCTAGATTCGACAGTGCTGCACAGGTCTTATCAACTGTGCATCAACTAGTTGTATTTTCTACACTGGCTTTTTCTGTCGTTCATGGTTTACATAATTTTAATAAATTTACTATTACTGAGGAGAGAAGTAATAAGTACTTAACAATTAATTTCTAATTTATCAATAAATATATGTGATCATAATTTAACATTTATTAAATTCTTTAGTAAGTAACTTATCTTGGATTTATCATAATATTTGTTTTATATGTAACGTACTTTTATTGATTGTATTTTGTACACGAATAACAATTTAAAAATATTGTTAATTAATTATAATTATCAAAGGAACACAAGGTTTGGACATTTTATATCATTACATATTTAATTATACAATATAACGATACACGCTTTTATGACAGTATGAAAAGAATAAATTGTAACCTAGAAAATACTGAGTACGTAACAGTTCAGAAAATGTACATATTGTGAATCAATATTTTCCATCTTCGATAAAATTTGCATCAGTTCCACTCAAAGCAAAATATTGATTACCGGTTTTTTAACCGGTTTCCACCCATACATAAAATATGCTCGGCTTCTAGGTTAGTATCCATCCATAAACTTGTTTCAAAATTAAGCAACTTCAGTGTCAATTATTATTGTTGGGAAATTTAATATAAACGAAATGTTAAGAAAAATTAAGGAATTACCTAATTGATAATTATGATTGCGAAGTATTTGATCAAATAAGTTTAAATAATAATAATTGAGTAAGTATCTATAAAACCAGCATTAAATTAAATTAAATGTATTTAAGAAAACGTTATAATAAAGTATTTATATGTTTGAAATATGTAACTTTATCATGATAAATATATATATTTTTGTTTTTAAAAAGTCCAGCAAACCATAATTTAGCATTGAATTATAATTATGTATAAAAAGTGTACGTACTATTTTTTTGTATATAAAGTAAACATACATTTAATACTTATGGTTTATACTTGTATAATAAAACCATACAAATAGCGTTTATTTATGCATATTTCTCAAAGATTCTACCTAATAAAATTAGTTTGAAAAATATAAAAGAAACACAAATGCAAGAGTGTGTTTAAACGGAACAGACTATAAATGTCATTATAATACACAGACACGAATTCCGAATCGTGTATGTCAGGGTTGTATTAGTGTGTCTCACAATGTTAATGTGGTAGTCAGGCGGCTGAAACTGCCATATATACAAGAGGGATTGCGTTTGCAAGTACTGTGTGTGTTCCGTGTCAAAAATGGGTTTTTATTGAAAATTTGATGTCTTCTTCCTGTTTCCGCCTAACCGATATTCTTTTGGTTATTAAATTTAAAAATAATTTTAAAGTTGCAACTATTTTTTATTATTCGTTTTATGTTTTTTAAGCTGAAACACGAGTCGTGAAGTCTGATTTCGTTTGTCTGTTTATAAATTAACAACTGTAGTCAGCAAACAACTAACTTGCCCGCCATTTTTGTTTATGACTGACTTTATTCCAGTAAGAATGACAGTACCTCTGACGTGAACCCTGATTGCTTCTTCTACAAACGAAACTAAAATCACCTACTCAATGAACTTTTGCTTATGTAAGTTATATATTTGTAATGAAATATTATGATTTCTAAGAAGTTTCTTGTGATTTTAGGTGGAATGGGGTGTTTTCTACTGAGGCTGCAGCTGTCAATTGCTGCACCAATATCGAGTACGCATAGTCTTTATGAGCATTTATTGTTTGTTGGCATTTTAAAGTAGAGTCCAGGAAGATGCTACAAATTAATTTGGTGTGGAAGTAAACTTCACATAGTTGATTACGATTTGTTACCATTCGCTTCGTCTCGCAGTGGACTTTGTAATATTATGATTTCAAGTCAGATTAGAGTCAAGGAAGATGCTACAAATGAATTTGGTCTGGGGGCAAACTTCACATAGTTATTACGATTTGTTACCATTCGCTTCGTCTCACAGTGGAATGAAATATTATGATTTTTAAGACGTTTCTTGTGATTTCAGGTGGAATGGGACCTTCTCTACTGAGGCCGCAGCTGTCGATTGCTGCACCAATATTGAGTCCACATAGTCTTGGTGAGTATTGATCATTACCATTTTTAGTGAGCGTATTATCTTCACAATCTGGCAATAGCGTTCGCACTCGTTGATCACAAAATAATCAATAATTGGTTGCTTTTCTTAATTATTTAATAGAGACGTAACTAGCGATCGAATTTTTCTTATTGTTCTGCGAGTAGTCCAAAAAACTAGGATTTGAGAATTCCTTAATTATAAACATTATATCACCCATATTAAAATAGACATGTATGATAATGTGGCTGACTAGTTCGTCTAGTCTTAGTGAGAGTTTCACATATCTATTACAATTTTGTAATTATAATCATTCTAGATATCCTGCCATGTTCGTTGTTGTTGAGAGTATCACCGGCGACAAATGCTACGTCGACTGCTAGCGTTGCTCAAACTCCGAAGAGACCAATTGCTCAAGCGATCATATCGTTGTGTATTTACATTTTTTTAAAGTGTGTGGTATGATACTTATAATGCATTTAAAGTTCACTTTTCATTGACTGTTTAAAAGACTTTTAAAAAGTTTATTTAACTAATTAATAGTACTGTACGTTCAAATGATCATACTATTTTGTCTTTACATTGTTTTTGAGTATAATGATATAATACTTATAATGCATTTAAAATGCACTTTTCATTTATTGTTAAAAATACTTTTAACTAATTAATACAAGTACTCAGGTAACAATACTATTTTGTATTTACTTTATTTTGATTATTTTTCTATCAATAAAATATTTTATGTTAAACAGCTGTTATCATTCTATTCCCCGCCATTTTGTAAACAAATTAATAATAATAATATGAAACTTCTACTTCCGAAACCAAATTGTAGGTAGTGTATTTTGTAAAAAAACTTTGAACAACTTAATGTACCTGAGTTGCCAATCTATAAAAGTATATTAGTCTATGGTGGTAGTATATCGCAGTGAATTGAGTTGGTGTGTCGTGTCTTTAATTCATTATTTTCTTATGTATCAATAGAAATAAAATTTGTTCAAAAATGGCACCACAATTTAGCAAACTAGTAACAAATAAAAATGTGCAAATCATCGGAGCTATTTCTGCCTTAGTTGGAGCATGGTACTTAAAAAAAGGATATTTTGATAAAAGGCAAGTTCAATTTCATAATAATCACATTTAAAAACTTTTATAAATTACCAATGTTATAAAAAAAGTTTTACAATACCTGTAGTTAGTATGGTAAATAAATTGAATACGTAACAAACTCCTCGGTAACTTGGGTACTTAAACTTTGATCCTAATCCTCGAGTAGAAGCCTTGAATTTTGTGAAACATCATTGTCTCTGCTCTAAATATATTCGAGTTTGATTAATTTTACCTAGTTTTATATTTACCATCTTCATTTTATGCTGCCGTCTAGCAATTAATTTTTACTATTTATTGTTTTATTGACATATTGAAAAGTTTGGTTATACCTTCTAATTCTAAATATTTTTGTACCTACCTAAAAACATATCAAATAATATTTGACAATTCTGGGATGTTCGTCAGTACAATAGATTGATCAAAATCAATTCATCAAGCAGTACACGTTTGTCAAATCTGTCGTAAAAACAGAATAGCTTGTCATTTCTTTATATATAGGATATTAATTTATATTAACTCGATAATTGATCATAGTGTCATCTGGCAGCCTTCAAGACAGTCTGAAAAAACCAATAAGTCTGATAATGAAATAAATTTCATCAGAAATCGCCTTACAGCAAGCCAGTTACACATTCATATATAAGGAAATATGATATACATTATCAATAATTTCTTCAGTTTGCGAGTGTAAAAAATACATTAATAAGTACTGAAAAAAATTAGTTACATTTTGTCAAAATAAACATATTATTAGAAATGAACTTAGTTTTCTTATACTAGTTATGGGTTACTCTGTAGATTTCATATGTAAACATAAATGCTATTGAATATAGTAATGCATCGACAATGTGAAATGTACTAATTGATTACCTCCATATAAATACTTTTAATTCAGGGTGAACTGGTGATGCATGTACACATGTTGAATTCAACAAAATACTTTTTATAACACCCATAAAATATTTGAAATCACAAATATGTGGGAATATGAAAGTGGGGGGGTCGTATATTGTGTTTCTGCTTACTTGTTATCGAGACAACAGAATACAAATTGTTTTTGTGGCCTTAGGTGGTTTTAAAAAATATATAGATATTAAAACATTTAGTCCAAATGTTGATTTCGCAATGTGAATAGCTCTATAGTTCAATAATATATTTCAATTCTTAGGGAAAATCATTTCAAAAATCTAATTCATTAGTTTAAAAAATGTCAATACTGACTGTTGATCAGCACATATCGACATCTTCGGCAATCAAAGCGGTTACTTACTCATTCTGATTATTTTTTAGGAGAGCAAAATACAAGCCTTAAAAATTATGCAAAATGAGTAAAATTGAGTAACTGCTTAACCAGTTGATAAATATTGTCGTATCAGTACGATGAAGTATTTTTCATGTATTATCTATTGCTTTTCACATATTTTAATTAAATTAATATTATTTATTCATATATGGATACTACAATGTCTATCATTGATTATTGGCAGTCACATTATATATATTATTTGTTGCCATTGAGCAAAAGATTTTTTATAAAAGGCTAATATTTGTAAAAAAATCGGTAGTCATATAATACTGAGTGTAAAAATCCATTTTGGCTGGATTCCCTTCCTGCAATCAATGTCAGCAAAGCGCCACATGCCCTCACATGAAAGCAAAACAATCCAGGTCTGAATTAGAAGTAATAACTTCTAGAAAGTTATTTTAAAGTAATAGTGAATTAGAATTTACACTTCTACTATGTTTTATAATTTAAAAAAAAATAGTTTCTTGAAATATTGAGTAATATTCTTCCCAGATTAATCCGTAACATTTTTTTTTAATGTTTTTGTGTGTAGCAGTAGTAAAAATAATCAAAATAAAAGAAAAAAACCTAATTTAGTAAAAATTAACTCGCTACTCAAAAGGTATTATTGATATACCGTTTTACCCAGCTATAATCTCACTTCAGAGGATTTTCTAAAATTACAAATACAATTTAAAAAATCAAATATATTTTCTTTTTCAAAACAGTCTATGGCAAGTGTGGTATAGAATTTAATTTACTGTGATTTTAAGCGAGGGTCAATATCTAATGTGATATTATTATTTTTTTGTATAAATATTTGCGTTGTGGAAAAAAGAAAGATGTTTTTACATAAAAACAGTATGTTAGCATAATTCTGATCGATAAGGTTTATAGTCAATTGAATTAGCATTTTATAATTTAAGATTTCGACTGAAGGTGCTTGGTGGAATTTCAATATTAAATTTGAATCGTTCAAACTATGTACATTCTCACAGATTTTGTCACTAACGACACGTTTCGCCTTTCGACATCTTCAGGCGTTCAAGTGCACGGATGAACTTGAACTGAGTCAGTTCAAGTTCATCTGTGACAAAACTTGTGTGAATGTACAGAATTAGAATTTGTTTTTTTTTTATCTAAAACTTATAATATTTTACACCAAGTGGAATTACCACTTCTCAATACTTGGTCAAATATAATATTGTAATCGAATTCTTATATTTTTATTTTCTTTGTTAAATAAAGTTTAACATAATTAATGTTAACATTTGCAATGCTAAATGCGTTGAAATTGATCTTTGCCATATGTTTGTTTTATTTTATTTTTATACGAGTTCTCATAATCAGCCTACCTTATCCAATACAATTGGGTTAACTGTACAATATCATTTTTACATACAGATTTAATGAATACTATGTTTCTAATTGTTTAATTTCATAAATATTTAAAATCAATTTCTTTATTTGATATATTATTACTATTTTTTTTTATCCATGTCCACTCTGAAGTGTTTCTATGAGAACTGTTTGTTACTCAACTTCTCTTTTTCCAAAGAGAGTAGTAGGGATAAAAGGTTGGAAAGAAAAGACTAGTGGATAGCTAATCGCTCTCGCCACATCCAGTTATTGAAGGATCGTAAGAATGAGAATGCCTTCGAACAGGAATCGATAAATCAATCGAAAAATGCTGTTCATATTAGGACTCTAACTCGTAAGATCCGGCACGAAAGCCAACAACGCTAACCACTGCGCCATAGGACCCGACATTACTATATAGTTTTAAAATTATAATACAATTTCTAACCAACGGTGCTAGTTCAAGAGTTGAATAATTCAGTTAACATCTCCTTAAAATATTTATAGATCTAAACTATTATTCACGTATAATATATACTCCCGAATCTGTTATAAATGTCCCTAAATATCCATTATGTTTATGCATTATTAAAGCTGACAGTGATGTTGTTTGTTTATTTATTTATTGATCTGAAAATAAATAAAATTGATCAGATACATCCGTCGACCCTATGATACTAAGATATAAAATGTGAAACAATAATGATTAAATATGATCGAAATAACTCAGTACCTCTTAACATATAACCATTATAATGTTTAAAATTCAATATAAATAGTAAAATTGTTATTTGCATGTATTTGCAAATATCACCTATTGACACCTGACGATGTACCCATTATCATGTTCATATCAAAAAGTTTTTTTATATTTCTGTTTTTTTTTTTTTACTACTATAGCGGAGGTACAAGACAGCGTAAACCTGTTCAGCGTAAGCCAGAGGATCAAATCCAATACATGATTGTACAAAAATCATCGAAGAGCCCGAAGCCTCAGGTGGACGCCAAGTTCTTCGCCCAATTAAAAATTCTGCTTAAAATTATGATACCCGGTTTATGGTCAAAAGAAACTGGATTTCTTTTGCTTGTGGCGGCGTCTTTAGTTGCCAGGACACTCTGTGACTTATGGATGATAAAAAATGGAACATTAGTAGAAAGGTAATTTGCTTATCTCATCAACCATGTTATCACACTGCGTGATAGCATAATTAATAATTTATTTATAGTTTTGAGCATTTTATTGCAATATAATACTTTCTTTTTTCTGATGCTTACATTTCCAATATCACAATGTTACATCATTGAACTTGACCACCTAGTCAAATTAAGGTCATCCTTTTGGATCGGTCATCTTGGGCACTAAAGAGTTTGCTGTTAATTATTTTATGATTTATCCAAAAATATTCATCAGTAAATTTAGTCATATTTGTTGAAAAGTTTTTGTCTTTGATTTTAAATATAAATGCCAATATATTTTCAATTTACCAGGTAGAAGAATACATAAATAATTTTTACTATTGTATATTTCACTGTTAACAGGAAAAATCTTCACAAAACCTAAAGCAAGTTTTTTTTGTTTGTTTACTTTACTTACTTTACAGCGCGATCATCACTATGGATAAAGCTCTATTTAAACGGAGGCTTTTGAGATTCTTCTACGCTATGCCGGTTGTAAGTAAAAATAAAATATGCAAATCTTGTATTTTGAACTTTTTTATTAGGGAAATAAATGTGATGTCAAAATTTTGATCTCAAGTTCATTCAATATGATTTAATAGTCATTAGTAGTAGTACATAAACCGGTTTTAAAAGATACTCTTAGCAAATAATTTCTTAGGTGTTAAGTTGAAGACTAAATTAAAAAATATATCAAAATCATAATATATAACGCGTTGAATGAGTCTGTGTTCTGTAAATTTCTAAGGATTTTATTATCTATTATGAGGATTATTATGGTTTTTTTTATGCCTTTTTGATAAGATGATACTTTCAAAAATGTACACTCCTTTTTAGTGTTATAAAAACAAGGGATTCAACATTGAAATGCAACTGTCCATAGGGGAGTCTCTACAGTTTTCTTTAGTAGTGTACATCCGTTGAATTTATCGCTGTCAATTGATAGTTTGCAGTAAATATTCAGGATCTCAGGTGCTGCGTGTTGGGTGCTCGCGGTTGCCCCTGAACGTGTAAAATCATCATGCCACTTCATTTATATTTTGAATCTTGTATCGGTTTTTGCATAGCTTAAATGTTTACTTACGTGTTGGCAATTTTCATTGCTATTTTAGTAGATTAGTTGAACGAATAGTAGATTGATTAATTTTGTTACATTTTCAAAAGACACCAAACTCTCCTTGACACGTTTAATATTTTGATCTTGCTTTATTAAATAATTTTCAACCTTATAAAAATTCGCAATTTGTAACGTTATATTTTTACAAATATTACTGACAACGAACTTTGACTAATGTCTGCTATTGACGGATAGTTTACTGCCGATTTTTTAAAATAAATATTTTTTTGTTTGAGGACTCATCTTATTATTCTGTTAATCATCTTATTTTTTCAGGTCTCCCTTGTAAATAATGTAATGAAATGGAGTATAGGTGAATTAAAACTTAGGCTTCGATCAAATATGACCCACAACTTGTACAATCAATACCTCAAGTAAGTAATATTGGTAAATCAGTGACAATGTCTTTCGGATAATGCATATTTTAGATTTTTAATGATCACTGAATTTACTGATTCTTAAAGGAGAAAACTACTCTGAGCATGGCGTGTCAATCTGTCAGCATAAATTATTAACATTTCATTTCCTAGTGATTTTGAATTTTTAGAGGTACCTAAAAAATATCAGTCGACCCCGGACTGGTATTTTTACGGTCTTGTAAATATGTGTAATTCCTCTATCTAGTGTTTTATCCAGATACTGAGAGTATAAATATCATATATTTATAACTGTTATTTTAAACTGTGATGTAAACCTGATTTAAAAATATCACATATCAACAAATCTGACCTAATGTGAGATGCCTTAACACTGATAATAAAAATAATATTGCGATAACTTATTAAGAGTATAGATGACACATCATATTTGAAAAACTATTTCCACAAGATTATTTAATACAGTTTGAATATTTTTTTGTATTTTTTATGGTAGATAAACAGATCATAAACTGATGATTTTTCTTAAAGAACTTATACTGCTTGCAGTCAAAATCACACATGTTTATATTGATTGGTTATTATTTTTTCAGAGGGTTTACCTACTATCAAATGTCAAATTTAGACAATCGGATTTCAAATGCTGACCAGTTACTCACTACAGATATCGACAAGTTCTGCGAAACAGTTACCGACCTCTACAGTAATGTTTCGAAACCGATTCTCGATATAGGAATATATGTTTATCGGCTAACCGTCAATCTCGGAGGAGAGGTAATGCATATCTAGTTATTAAACTTGTTTACCTTGACTTTTATCACAAATGACTAAAACTGAACAGCATACATGTTTTCGCATAAGTGAATATTTTCAATGAACTGTATAAACTGTATTGATACTTTAAATAATTACTTTTGTGGTTTTTAAAACATGCCTCGATCATGTTTCATCTTATATTTTATCATTTATTTTGGTGTCGCCGTTGACCAAGTCGAATAATATAATAACAATCAAACCTCGGAGTAACTTGGTCTTCGAATGTTTTGCTAGACCAGCAACAAGCGAAGTCATTTAATAGGTTCCTCGATAAAACAATCCAGAAAGAGAAAATGGTTTCACTTTGCCAACAGATAGCAGTGATTCCGTTAGTGACACTTAAAATCGTCATAAACACTCACCATCTCTGCCTTTTCCTTTCCTCTCTTGTCTACATCAAATGACCCACGATTAAATTAGTTAAGCTGTGGCCAAGGGGTCAATGTTGTGGGCTTCGATTTCAGCGCTCGCAATGTTTCTTGTCTAAAATTGCCTTCCACGCATCCAATCTTAAAAACAGTTAATAGAGAGAGTAACCAGCTAACTACTTGTCTTGTCCTAGCCTTATTCTATCCCTACTCTCTTCAAAAAGAGAAATTGTGCAACTGGGTACCAAGCATATATAGTAGATTAACTCCATTAGAAGTCAATATGCTTCACATTGAGAGTTATAGGTGGTTGTACAAATTCGATTACTTTGAAATAAAAATATAAAAAGGTATTTTGTTTATTCATTTTTATATGAATGTTTTTTCTATTATCTCTCATCGGGAAATTTGCTTTGAGATACTTTGATTTGGATCGCAAGCACGTTTCCGAAACGAATTATGCTTTTAATCCATGGTTCGATTGTACTATAGAAGAGAGTTGAATTTGAAATAAGTTGGACGCTACTGTTCTTAACCTTCGACCTTACATTATAGATTATTCATTTTGTTATACAGTACCGCACTTTAGCATATGAATAAATTATGCAGTTCCATTGTCCACAGTAAAATAAATATTTCTTTATTTTTGATGATCAGTTCCAGGGGGGCAAAATATAAAGATCAAAACTCCGACAATTACATTACTTAATCAATCGGTTTCATTGGAAGGTTTCCAATATCACTAAGAATAACATCTTTCGAAGAACTTGCCGTATTAAACAGTTTTTTAAATTTATTTAAGAGACATTAAATATCCTCCATGTGTAATTGGAACTCTTTTGATGCAGATTTTGTAACTCATCTTAATATTATATATTTTATTTCTAAAGAAAACAGTGATTCCCGTCATCGACCAACAATGTGAACAGCTATCTATTATTATACATATTTGTGTAAATTCACCCTTATGAAAATAAATATCATTAACTACCGTAGAATAATAAATTTGTCAATCAATCAAAATACAATGTAGTTGTAATTCTTGATATCTGATTCTTTTAAAATAACAGTCACATCTCATTTATTTAAAGTTGAAATAAATTATTGAATAAATATGAATATCTATAAAAATCTACATTTTTTGCTACTCGAAATTATCTGCTGTCCTAAATCTCACTCTCGCGGAAACTGTCCATATCTTAGACAACATAAGCATCACAAGCCACTGTATCTTTGTGTAATGTGTGCTCTATCATAAAAGAGGCTACGGCCTTCAACTCTCGTCACTTTATCACCTGTATCCTAATCCATACATTTCATTAAGTGAAAAAGAAAGGGGAAATATTTGGTGATTTTGGCAGTAAATGCGAATGGGGTTAAGATAATTCGTAGGTATTTTAATATCGCTATTTGATTGCAAAATTAGATCAACTGACATGTCATAATTTGTGTGAGAGAGCCATTTAGAGAAAAATTAAAATTAAAATAAAATCCTCTTGACACATTATAAATTACCGCCTAATCTTAAAAATAAGCCAAACAATGCTAGTTAAACTAGCTTTGCATCCAACTGACAATGTATTTACGACCATTATCCTAGCTATGTTCTTCTTTATTGTTTTTAATTATAATTTATTTAAATCAAGCTTTCAAATTTTCAGACTCCAGGTTATATGTTAGGTTACCTTCTATTCTCGGGCGTCTTCTTAACAAATCTTCGTAAACCCACCGGTAAGTTAAATTTTTTAAACTATTTCTCACTTGTGCCTAGGTAATTAACAATAGAAAGATATGGTTAGGAGGCCTCTTAGGCGATTGTTTTTTTCTCCGATTTCATTGTAAAGTGATTGCCCTTCTCTCTTTTTCAAGGTCCAATTATATTTCAGGTACCGATCATCTTTATTAAAATTTCTATTGAAATCATTTTCAATTATTCCTTTTTCAGGTTGCAACTGATTTGTTTTTGCACTGTTGATGGTTTTAAATATCTATAAATCCATATAACCTTGGTGTTTATTATATCATTATAGCGAGGATGACAGTAACAGAACAAAAACTAGAGGGAGAATTTAGATATATCAACTCGAGGCTCATTACTAACTCTGAAGAGATAGCTTTTTATCAGGTAATATTATATCTAAACACTATATTAAATTATTTTGACAGTTTTTTTGTGAACGTGAATGGTTTCTTTTAAGGTTTATGATTTATTTTTATTTGTTTCAATGTAAATATTATTTATTCAGGGTAATAATAGAGAAAAGCTCACACTGCTGGCCAGCTTCAACAAATTGACTAACCATCTGAGGAAATTTTTGGAATTTAGAGTGTTAATGGGCATTATTGATAATGTTGTTGCAAAGTGTAAGTAATATTCATAAATAATTAAATCGTCACAGATAACTCTATGCTTGATTTAAGACTCAATATATCCTTCCTTTGCTCGAGCTCCTCAATAGTAGGTAGCGGTTTTAAGAATTTGAATATTTATTAATTTGGGCTCAGACCTTTAGCAAAAAGTATGGATTGCGGTAATCAAATCTCATGTTCAAATAAATACTACTTCCCTTTATTTTTCTCATCAAAAAAATGAAAAAAAACAAAATTAGGTTCATATATTCTCGGCCAATAGGAGAAGTGGCATACCGTCGTTCAGTATGCAACACCGCACCGTGTTGACGATATAAATAAATTGTGCAGGAAGAAAAAGGTTGATATGTCTAGTGTTTATAAATAAAACATTGGTATAATAAGTTGCCTAAAAAAACCCTGATTAAAACACATACCCAGCATTCTTTGAATGCACATTCTCATAAAAACAGATTAAACATCGAATGTCACCAAAATCATCAGCTGAGCAGTGCGTCCTTTAGGCCCTCAGCAAAAATACTATTCAAACTTTAAAGATTACTAATTGTCTCTTGTTAAATAACAAATACCCATTCTCTCATTGGCCACGGATATAGCCTATTACATTCAGGCCAGCAATTCTCTAGAATTTCTCTAGTTATCAAATCAGTTAAGTAAATACTAATCTTTTTGTATAATTGAAGTTTTGTACACTTTCATATGTACAGTTGCTTTGATAGTATTAATTTTGCTTCAACATATTTTTTAACACAGTTAGTTAGTTTTATGTAACAGTTTTTAATTGAGGAATTACTTTTTCAGATATTGCTACGGTTGTCGGATTCTATGCTGTATCAATACCGTTCTTTGTTAAAGACCACAAACTTTTATCAGGTGAAAACGGGAATCGATTCGGTGTAAGTATCAATTTATCTAGTTGCATAAAAGGATTATTCCTATGTGATTTCTAACATACAGTAATACCTCATTAATCATTAAAAATTAATTGGTACCATTTTACATCATCAAAAATAAAACGATATAATTCTGAAAATTAAAATGAAAAGTAATTTATTAAATCCTTATTTATTTATACATACAATGAATAATGAGGTATCATTTTACTATATAATAATTGAAAACAAAATATTTTTTCAAAAATAATTTATGACTTCAGTATTAAGTCTATCAGTAATAACCAACTACATAACAAATTCAATGGTAAAGTAATTATTTTTAATTATTTTTCTCTATTAGCACTATTATACGTATGGCAGAATGCTTGTAAAATTAGCAGAGGCTATAGGGCGGCTCGTTCTGTCGGGAAGGGAATTGACTAAATTAGCCGGATTCACTTCACGAGTTACCGAACTGATGAAAGTACTGAAGGATTTAAATAATGGAAAGTATGAAAGGACAATGATTGATGGATCGAATTCTGCTACCAATGGAGGAGGTCAAATAAATGGTAAGTGAAACATTATAATGCTTCACATATTGTCAATATTCAGTGATATCAAATATTTAAGTCAAAAGTCAAGTAACATTGCAGTATTTGCTTAGTTATCGAGAATTTCAGTTTTAATATTTTTCTTTAGAATCCAGCATTAGGTTGTTTTTTAGTCTTTTCTTGATCAGTATTAAATATTAATTAGCTAATTCCTATTTTAAATCAATAAAATATGATATTGAGCATTGAATATTTGTTTTAATTTATATTATGCTTTATTTTTTAGGTGAAGTTGCCCCGTTGATACCCAATTCGGGTAAAATAATTTTCCTGGACCATATAATTAAATTTGAAAAAGTACCATTAGTCACTCCTAATGGTGATATATTAGTCAACGATTTGACGTTTGAAGTCAGGTATACATTTTCAACTTTTTTTCAATTAGATATTATAATTTCCATTAACTTATGTTTACCAAATATATTGATTATTTTTAATTTCCAATTTATGATACTTTTTGTTCATTTGTAACAAACAATAGAAATCACTGATAAACATGAAGAGGTAAAGATAATTTAATATAATATATGAGCATGGCAAAGAATCATCGACATCACAGCTCTAGACCAAGGGTTACCAACCCCGTACCCGCAGGCACCATGGCGCCCGTTGACTGATTCCGATGCGTCCGCCAACTAATTTATCAAATCGTTAAATTCCTAGGATTTTGGATTTCAAATTCCTCGGTGACCTAAAAAATCGGGTTTTGAGATTTTGAAAAAATGTGGTGCTCGCCGCCCTACCAATATTTTAGATTGCGCTCTAGGGTCCAAACAGGTTGGTAACCCCTGCTCTAGACGATACAAGAACAGTCAAATGGTTAAGAAAGTGTTCTTGAATTTGGCATCAATGTTTTTGTTTATTAAAGATTGCCTCTAATTGTATTTTAAATATTTGAGGCTTAAAATCAATTATTATTATATCCTCGACTGTCAGTTGTTTCTTTCTGACTGTCGGTAATTGATATTTGTTATTATAATGGTTTTTTTTGCATTGCTATCATATTTCAGGTCTGGTATGAATGTCTTAGTCTGCGGACCAAACGGCTGTGGTAAATCAAGTCTCTTCAGAATCCTCGGTGAACTCTGGCCAATGTTCGGTGGAACGTTAACAAAACCGCCACGTGGAAAACTATTCTACATTCCTCAACGACCTTATATGACTCTCGGTACATTAAGGGACCAGGTAGATTTCGCTTCAGTTATATAATACGGAGTTGATTAAAACCATATTGAGAAAACTTTTGATTTTGTGAATTTTCTATTCTGTTCATGAATTGAGTATCTCAAATGTAACAAAAAAAAATATGGCATCCACAGAAAAAAATCTAGATTTCAAAAAAATTTAAAATTCAAACTAGTGGCAGATTTACAAGGCTTTGAAATTGTCTATAACATACTACAAGTGAAGCAGGGTTACAAAAATGAGTGAAGGAGTTTCAAAAAGAGTTTCTTTTTTTAATACTTTTAAAAATACTAAGCATTCATTACATACAGCACCAAATATTTCAAAATTGAAAGAACATACAAGATAAACTTGATGAAAATTGTTTGTACTACACTCGAGATCAACTCATGATTGGCATCACAAAAACTCGCGTCTTGGATCTCAAATTTAAATTGAAAAAATCTGCATTTGACATTGTCCTTACCGAGACTTGAACCCAGACTCACCCGATTGGTCATTGGTCAAGCTATTATCGACTAGACCACAGCGGGTGACAAATAGAAGAGTAGTTCTCTTGAATATAGGACTGTTGACATCCTTAATTTTTATAAAGCCTGTCTAGAGTAATTTTTGAATTTTATTGTCATGTCCTGTAGCGTTCAACGTTGTTAAGCTCTCGTCCATAGGGTTGCGGGGTCTTCCACATGATCTTATAAAAATTGTTATAAATGTTATATTTTTTAAAATATTATTTTAGGTTATATACCCGCATACACACGACGAAATGAAACGTCGTGGCAGAAGTGATAAAGAATTAGTTAAATTCTTAGAATTAGCGCAACTTTCCTACCTTTTGACTAGAGAAGGCGGATGGGATGCGATCGCAGACTGGTTAGATGTATTATCGGGCGGAGAGAAACAGAGAATAGCGGTATGTGTACACTCAACTGTTTCAACTGTATCGCAACGTGTCTGTTTTAGTACTGTTACTTAATTTGAACATTGATCTTTAGATGAGTCGACTTTTCTACCATGCACCGCAGTTTGCTATTTTGGATGAATGCACTAGCGCTGTATCGGTCGATGTGGAAGGATCCATGTATCAATATTGCAAGCAGGTAAACTAAATTTTAATTTAACCAAGTTTGTCAAATATGCAAGTCATACGAGTATGGGTAACTTGCCGCTTCTTGTTCAAAAAATGATATAGAAAAAATGTTACCCCACTGTTTCACTGAATTCGAGTTTATGTCTCTTTCAGGTTGGAATTTCGCTTTTCACAGTATCTCACAGAAAGTCACTATGGACATATCACGATTTCTACTTGAAGATGGACGGAAGAGGGTATTTTAAATTCGGACCTATTTCTGGTGACACTGAAGAATTCGGTTCGTGATCTGTAGATAATGTAGTAAATGATATTCCTTTAAATTTTTAGCAGCTTAGGAAAAAGATAATTCAAAGAGGCTCTATGGCTGTATAGATACTACCTCGCGGTACCGATTAATAGCAATTCTTTACATCAATTATTATTTTATATTGAATAGATAGTTATAATCTTATTTGACACAATGAAATAGTTAATATTTTTTTACCAAATTGTCTCGTTTATTAATGAAAATCACTCTGTCTAAACTATGGAAGTCCTCAATCTAACTGTAAGTGCACAGTTTGATTTATAAATAAATTATTCCAGACGTAATCTGGGTTGAATTTGAATGATTTCAATTATACAGTGAAATTATTCGCGTAATGTTGAAGTTATTACTCGTTAGAAGATAATGAATTTTAAATTATCATTGACAAACATTTAAAACATTCCTTTAAAAAAATGTTCAATTAAGTCTAGAGTGTCCGTTATGCTGTGTTTTATTAACCCCTTTTTTCTACAACTTCTTTTTGTGAACTGATTTTGAATAGACAAATTTATTTGACATTCGCAAAATTAGTTTTATCTTCAGCGGAATGACCTTGTAGGATATGAAAATAAAAACAAATGAACACGTATTCCAAATTTTAATTAAAGATCAAAAAGAGAATTGATCAGTCGTAAATCTATTAAAAAAAAATGAGAATAAACAGCAATCTCAAACATCATTGAACAATCCAAAAGGTATAAAATAATAATAAAGGTAAAAAGATTACTAATACACTAAAATATTTAAAAGAGAATATTTTTAAAGCAGCATAATTGAAAATGAAATTTTTATTGACAAAAAAGTTTTATTATTCAAGCAAACAATTCAATTGAACACCTTGATATAATTATGTTATATGTTGACTTATTATTTATTATTAATGTATTATTTATTTATATTTGAACAAATTATGGGAATAATACATAGTATTGTAATATTAAATATACTGCAAATTGGTGATTGTTATATATGTTGTCGTGCTGATAACATTTAAATGTTATTGTTTATGTTTAGGTAGTAATTTAATATTATGTTAACATATAAAGGTGTTGGATTACATCTAAAATTGTATTCGTTATTAATTATACTCATTTAAAAACGGTATAGGTAAATTAGTATAATCAATCTGAATGAATACACCTAAATCCAGCACAAAATAAAATGTTCTTTTGATTTGTTTTTTTATATCTTTATGAAAAATCTGTAGGAAAATTTAACTGTTGATTTTATATTTTATAAATTCATAGTAATTGGGTAAAATTTATTCCAATCAATTGATGTTCTAAAATTGTAAAAATATATAAATTCCAAGATCATTTTAAAAGTTATTTTACAACGCATTGTATGATTGATAAATCACTGATAGCGGGAGATCGTTATCACAGTGTAGCAAAGGTTAAGCAGAGGGAAACAATGATTTATGTCACGTTTATTTACTGCGCTTGTTTATTTTGTATACTGCTATATACTTGAATGCATATTAATTTTGTTAAAAAGGAAAATGTCTTAGCGTCTTGGATTTTTTCAGCCCTTAATATCGTAACAAACATCTGCAGTGCAATTCTCGCGCGCATAGTACTTATTTTGGACGGTCTGAAATACTGAAACACTCCGTTGTTTTGGATGGTCTGTATACTCAAAACGTGATTATGTTAGTTATTTCAGACCGCACAAAATAAGTAGCATGCAAGCGGGAATAGCACTACTGGTTAAAAAAATTCAAGCAGGCCACCTCACCTTATTTACTTTAGTTCTGCTCATAGAGAAATATACGCATTTGTTCTGATTTTTATTATATTAAAAATAAACAGGTTCTTCAGGAGTGTAAAGGCGGAAACATACTGCCGACACCCGACGTCACGTAAGCGTGTTGGATGAGATCATAGCTACATATTTGCCATTGTATTGTATGGAACAGGAACGCACTGCCAACATCCAATGTGACGCGACGGCATTGCGTTCCTGTTCCATACAATACAACGGCAAATATGTAGTTATGATCTCATCCAACACGTTTACGTGGCGTCGGGTGTCAGCAGTATGTTTCCGCCTTAAGTCTGTATCGTAGTATGTCGGTGCAAAAAGGTATCAGAGTTTCTTAGCGTGGCGTCAATGTTGGCATATTTCATTGAACAGTGAATGTGTTAGTTAATAAAGTAGCTTCGAATGGGAAAAAAATCTGTATTTGTATATGACTTCAGAGATGAAATATTTTCCAATATAGATCATTATGACAATTTATGATTTATTTTAAATATGAGAAATTCCTAAATCGAGGCTTCTATTTGCCTGTTCCGTTCCAAAATTGTTGAAACATAAACCGTGAATGTAATTTGGTAAATAAAAATACATTTTAAAAGTATCTATAGAAAGCAGTCTCAAGCCTGGCTTGATAACATACAAAATATCATTCCAAAGTAATGTAAAACTAAAAATACTTTTACAGTGTATGTTTTTACTAAATGAAATTCTTGTTTAATTTTTTAACAATTTTGGAACGAGCCGAAATTGCAAGTGATAGCCTCAATTGTTCGCTACAAATAAATGTGATAAACTCACCGTGAGTGTAACCATTATGTCACTTAACCCCCCATAAGATGTGTTAATATAGTAAAATATAGTGGTGGTGTTTAGCAGACTCGCTACTTCCTTCCAAAGCATCAAAATTTTGAAATTGCACCGAGTATACATATTTCAAATATGAAACACTATTTTCATGATAGCTTTACCTCCAAAATAGCATTCCCAATAAGAGCTCTTTATTAAAACTGATGCTTATGTGATTTTTTTTAATTTTTGGTTGATACGGCGATAATTTTGTGAATATTTTATTTATATATATATAAAATTAAAATTGATAACTTTATATTTCACAAAATTATTAGACATAACTCCCGCCTCCCCTCTCAGTACAAAGAGAAATATCCCAGGGGCGAGGAGGAATACTAGAATAAATGTCTATGAGATAATTATTTTTTTTAAGATAGAGTTCGTCTGAAGACGCTTCTCGCAGAAGCGATATGTGTGTTCTAGTAATACGACCAGATGAATAACAAAGTTATCGATTTAAAATTTATTTTGTATTGTTTACTATTGAATTTTAAGAAAAATTAATGTGAGTACCTAAATTTTTTGCTGCTATATTTTTTTCATGTTATAAATGAATAATTTAATTGGTATCTATAAAGGCTTATTGTATAGTTCCGATCATGTGGCGTAATATAAACGAATTATATGTGGAAATTAGTAAACGGGTATTAATAACCTGTTGCGAATGTAGTTGTGCTTCTGTAATTAAATTTAGAACCTGACAACATTCTTTTATTAAACAAACATATCGCCGATCACTTACTCAAAATGTTTATTATCGTTTCTGAATATAAAAATATTTTTCTTAAGGCAATTAAGTGAAAATCTTTTAAAAATCAGTTAATGACAAAAAAATCCCATGATACTGCAAAACCAGCAGATTATTTTTTAGAAATTGTGTTACCAGTACCCTTTATTGTATACCAAAACTGAATTTATTTTTGAATGTTTTTGTAATCAACCAATGTTTATAAACTGAATGTAGTCTTGCCATTTTCATGTGATAAGTAGGTGAAATATGATTCTTTTATACATATATTTATATAAAACGCTTATCAACTAGCTATTTTTTTCCTGTTTTAATTTTGATTTTTCTTTCAAGAAATTATTTCAAAATTAACACTACGCTGAGACTATCCTAGAAAGCTTGAAATAGCCAATTGAATGTAAAATATGTGTAATCTTTACAATATGTAATATGAAAGTTTGCATCTCTGGATTGGCTCTTTCATGCTCCACAGAAATGCTCCAGGTTTAAATAGCAAGACAGTAACATGAACAGAAGTCTTCAACTGATATAATATGCCAAAAATCTTTTTTTTTTAATTTTTAAGAAAGGTAATGGATTTTTCCCTAACACAATGTGTAACTATGTTTCAGATAATTAAGTAAAATAATCATAATATTATTTATTCTAAATTTAATAAGGTTTTTCAAAACAATGGCATCACTATCCCATTCTTTTAATTTCCAAATATTTTTTAACATAAAATTTCATGCGGTGCTAAGTTTCTAGAAGTCAAGTCAAGTTTTATTAAAAAAGTTTTATATATTTATGTAAAGAAAATTGTATTTTTATATAAATCATCTAATTATTTATTTGTTTTATTTAAAATTTGCACCTCTATTCTAAAAAATTTTTATTGCTCAAATTTTGAATAAATGTTATTTAAAAAAGCTACCTTTGTTTTTATAAACCTCCTAAAAGTATACTGAAGAATTGCTCCTCATGCTTGATCGTCAAAGCATTATCACGCAAAACAGATGAACGAATTCAGTTTGTGCTGCACAAATAAATGTTCCTGAAACATTTATCGATAATAGATAAACTTCTTATTTTTAACCCGATTTTGAATACTTTTTCTGTTCAAGTCATGGAAATGAATATCACATTCTATTAATATTTGCACTCGAATTCTGTCAAATTTAGCATTTATTTTATAACCCTTTGCATACGAAGATACTGCATCTTTAATCTTCAGCCGTTATCAAAGTGTCACCGTTAACTGTGTTCCTATGTGGCGTAAAGTTCAAAGGGTTCATAGTATAAGTTAATTTAGAGTAATGTCATATTTTTAGAGACGCTGTTTCTTCTGTTCTGGCCTTTGATTAACAACAATTTTGCTATTTGGTTATACAAATGAGGATTTCTTCCAATGTATTCTTTGGTTTATATCCAGTTGTAAGACTTAACAGAGCCATTGTGAGGTTTTAAAATGTTAGGTTAGTGAAAAGAGTGCCTTTTGAGTTTCCTTTATAAATTTGATAAAGTTCATAACGCAACAAAGGTAAACAAAAATATTTGTGGCAAGGAAGTAATGATATTCATAACGGTTAATGATTGTTTGGTAAATTCAGATCTGGGAATTTATCAAAAAGTTCTTTATCCACCGATAACGAGCTTAAGGTCATAATTGAAGCTAGTTTCAGTAAAAATACGAGGGACATTGCATTGAAGATACTCATAAGTCAATCCGCTGAACGAACCATAGGCCAGGGTGTTTTTTTTTTTATCACGGCAATGCTTGAATTATAGCTGGTGGATGATAAACCCATCCATCTTATTCTTCTGACTGGACTCCTAATTTTCTCCATTTTTTATCATTACAAAATTGTTTTAATGGTAAAAAATTGAAACAACAGGGAAAACAGCACTAGACACATACTTTCTATTGAAACCTAAATGTTTACACTGAAAGATGGAAGATTGTCAATTGTAACCATGGAAATTATTAAATCCATCAACTTTATGAAGTTTGTAGGAAAACAGTATTTTTTGCTTTGCTTATAATACGCTCCTTTGAACCAACCTAATATATTCATATCCACAGTTTGAGGCAGTGATGAGCGACCTTATTTTGCAGCAGGCCAAAACAAAAAATTAAATAATCCGTATGAGTCCCACCGCCAACAATCTGAAAATCAATTTGAAAAGGGGGGTCGGTATGCTTGTAGGAATAAATTGATAAACCACATTAATTTTTTTATGTTTTAACCTTTTAACTGCCAGCAGGTGTATGTATGGCGGTACCTCGCACGCCACGAGTTTAATTGCAATTATATATATTTTTTAATTTATCGTTTTTTCAAGTAGTAAAAACGAAAACTGTTTCAATTGTGAGTATAGGACGATATTCCCAATAGATGTCGTAGTGTGTTCGACACAGTTGTATGTTTAACATAATTGATTTACGTTAGTAAAATCCCTTTCAAAGCGTGCGTCCAAAGACGTCATTTTATGTATGATTGGCGTACCGTTCACGGAAATGTTCGCGTCTTAAGACGCTTGTGGCAGCCATCCGGTTAATTATATTTTTAAGGTAAAGCTTTAAACAATTTTTTTTATACATATGCTGAATATATGTCGATTATTCAACCACTCATGATTGTAACCTTGATAAATAGATCTTATACAAGTTGACTCAGACACATCAAGGGAAAATACGCTTAGTTTATTAAAGTGTATCTAATTAAACTCAAAATATAACTTCCCTATCTGTGTAAAATCGTTTATTCCTATAAATTTCAGTGATAAGCTTGTGTGCTACACTGAGGGAGTCTGTGCAGCGGCGTAGTAACCTCCTAGCAGAATTATGCAATGCACGAGGGGCCAGGGAAAAGGAGGGCCCACAGCCTCCTTCATCAGGCTAATAGCTGGTTTATGGGATTGTTTTTATTAGCAGGAAAAAAAAATCAACATGCTATGTTGAAATTTTTGACTTGATTTAAATTATTCAACCATGAGTGATTGATCAAATTTATTTTCACATATGTATATACATTTTCGGCGTGTTGTCGAAGTCAAAATCAAAGTCATCTAAAATTCGATTTAATATTAGAATATTATTTATTCATTCTACAAGAATATTATTTTCTATTATAAAAAAAAACACTCGCAATGATTGAGAAAAAAATATTAATTTTAATCAAGGACGCTTGTCTTTTTAAGCCCAAAAATATATTAAATTTGAATCATTCAAATTATGTACACTCCCACAGATTTTGTCACTAACGACCCGGGTTTCGCCTTTCGGCATCTTCAGGCGTTCAAGCGCACGGATGAACTTGAACTGACGCTTAGTAAATGGATGTTTCGTGTTTATATATTAAATAAATGTATCACTGAGTCTAAAGCCATCGCTGGCGAAAAGGGTAAGCTCATGGGAATTCCCAAAGATTTGAGTAGTGAGTGGTTTTTAGAATTATATTTATTTGTTTGTCGGCAAAGGTTTTATGAATCTTATAAAGAAAGAAAAGATTCGCGTTTAAAGAAATGACAAAAACTTACGAGTAAACCAGTCTCGACGCTAGGCAACAGGATAACCCTTGATCCGTCCATGAGTCCGTTATCCTCGAGGGTGCCATCCCTTTGGGAATTCCCATGAGCTTACCCTTTTCGCCAGCGATGGCTTTAGACTCAGTGATACATTTATTTAATATATAAACACGAAACATCCATTTACTAAGCGTCAGTTCAAGTTCATCCGTGCGCTTGAACGCCTGAAGATGCCGAAAGGCGAAACCCGGGTCGTTAGTGACAAAATCTGTGGGAGTGTACATAATTTGAATGATTCAAATTTAATATTGAAATTCCACCAAGCACCTTCAGTCGAAATCTTAAATTATATCAAAAATATATTGTTTGATGCCCAAGTCATCCTTGACTTGGAGATTTAAAACGGTAAAAATATGTAGGAAGACGTTTCCACATAAGCAAATAATTTAACTCGGTATGAAATTCTTGAATCAAAAGTGGAAATTCATTCTGACAAAATCTCCCAAATGTTAAATCAGGAATTTTGAAATTACAGATTATATCTCACTGCTGAGAATTCGTAATTTGACCACTAAGAGAGCTGTTATTTTACTTAGGGCAGCAGTATCCATAAAAACGACAAATATATTTAATTTAAAAAGCGCGCTAATTTTTAACATATTTCTGGCAGGGCTAACCGCACAAAAAATAATTCTCCAATATACTTTTTATATAATTTCATTCATGAGTGGAATGCTGACTTAAAAATACGACTATTTTATTTAAAAGAAAAGATTTTTTGTAAATGATGTTTATGAAACACAATTATATATTATTTTTTCTAGAAACAATCGTACAATTTATCAATCTTAATTTGTCAACTGGTCACACTTGCAGCCACATCAAATCTGGGCCCTGCTGTAAAGTGACCCTGTTTTCCTGTTACTAATTAATAATATCGTCCCTATAAGGAATTTCGCTACGTAATAAGGCCGTGAAAAGTGTTTTGAATGGTTTAGAAACGTTATATTAAAAATGGAACGGCGCACGTCCAGTGAAACGCTTGGGTGTGGCTCAAGCCATTCTTCAGAAATAACGCTGAACATACAAACAACTACGGGAGGAAATTTTTCAATCACCTGTGAAAATAACAACTCCGTGGATCAGCTGAAGAAAATTGTCTCCAAGAAACTCAAAGTTTCCAAAGACCGAATCTGCCTCTTGCATCGAGAAAGGTAAATGTGGTTAAAATTACTTTCGTCTTATCAAAATACGCTACATTCGTATACGTCCCGTTCTATCCGAGCGGTTAATGGGTTTTCTTGTGAATCGTACGCACTCTCGCTGTCGTTTGCCAATCTATACCGCATTCTCTAAGGAACATTTCATTTCAGGCAATTGAGGGATGGCACCCTCGAGGATAACGGACTCATGGACGGATCAAGGGTTATCCTGTTGCCTAGCGTCGAGACTGGTTTACTCGTAAGTTTTTGTCATTTCTTTAAACGCGAATCTTTTCTTTCTTTATAAGATTCATTTTTACCTTGGCAAGTTAAACTTAAATGTGAAAAAACATTAATATATATTAATTTACATCTATTAATTCATGTGATTTTGGTTGATATCGCGATCCTGTTTTTTTAATTTACGGGCGACCATTTTTTTATTGTTATCAATTCATTAGTCATAGTCGAGTTCTGGGAATAGTCAAGAATCGGCCCGCCGTGTTTTTAATTTATTGTCAAGTGTTCCTATCAAGCAATCTTCGAGGTTTTCTAATATTGACCTATTTTCATTTGTAAAACTGCTTTTTTTTAACCCTCCACATTTTGAATTGATTTTCAGACGCAACGACCGGAAAATTCTGTCATGCAGGCTTTAGAGTCTCTTAATGATTCCCAAGTTAATGATTTTTTGAGTGGAAAATCTCCACTTAATCTGACAATGCGCCTTGGTGACCACATGATGCTCATACAGTTACAGTTGTCCACTTTGAACCCAGTCGCTACGCACACGGGTACAGCAGCTTCTTCGAAATCCCGCCCTGATATACACCGCCCTCCAGCGAAACGCTCCCCTCCCGCCTCAAAGTCTTCTGAGGGTCCCATAAAATTTGTACAAAGGACATCCACTGAGCGCGAACCTGAAACGTCTGCGGAAACAGAATCGCCAGATGTGGCCGGGCCGTCACTCATCGCCGAGGACAAAACACAACCTGCCGCATCTGATTCCCGTGCTAGTCGCGCCACGCCGGAAGATATTTCGTTTCTCCGCAAGCAAGATATTGAAACTCTACAAAATGCCTTTGAAATATTCAAATCTCTAGCAGAGATAGGAAATATGGACAAAGAATCTGATGGGACATCCCCTGACGATGCCGGGCGACGCACTCGTCCCGCACCCGAGTGCTCCGCTGCCGCTGCTAATGCATTTGAAGGGCGATCTCCCATTGAATCTTTATCTAATCTTGTTTCCAGTCCACTGAAATCTTCCATGAGACCTACTTTCCCTCCCCCGGAAGCTCGGACTTGTGAAAAGAGTGAATCTCAACCTAAGGACTCTGCCCCGGTGCCCAAATATGTTCCTCTGCCGAGCTCACTTAAAAATAATTTAATTGAAAGTATGGCAGAAGACGCGGGAAACGTAGAGGAGTCCGGTCCAGGCGATCCCATTGCCGCCAACCTCACTTCTTGTTTGTGTTCTACGCTTGACCCTGATTGTACCGGCACTCGTGACTGCCATCCGTCTCCCTCTCCGGCCAAAAGGCCGCTTGTTGTGGATAGCCATACGGGCCAATCGAGTGAGGGCTCTGCGGTGAACTCGTTCAGCGTCTCGGGATCGCCGAATTCTTCTACAAATATTTCTAATAGTTCAAAAGATACCAGTTCAGTTGAAAAGGACAAATACCACTCTGAAACTGACTCTATAGCCACATCTCGGGACTCTTCTGAGTCTTCTAAGAACAAAAGACTGCACTATCTGTTGCACCGAACATCGAAGCGCGGCAATCCTGCAGGACAAAGTAAACAGCGGGCCTTCATGCAGTCAGTTGTCAACAAACACCTCAAAAAAAAGATGCAGCGAAATGCTCGAGCTGAAGAGGTCGCGTCGCGTTCGTCAGATCCAAAGCAAGACACCTCTCGTAATTCGCCTTCAGCGAGCGGTAACTTTGAAAATAAGGATGAGCCGATGCCGTCAAAGCCTGAAACTTCTTCATGTACTCCCCCGTTTGACCGAAACACTGCAACTGACTCCAGTGCCGCTCCGACTGTTCCCCCTCCACCGTCCGCTTCCGTCTCTGATGCCAAAGCCCTCATCGAAGCCTCAAAGAATCTAACGCAGACTTTGAAAAAACTCTCCAAAGAAGTCCTCACCAGCAAAGTGGATCCGGCTGATGAGGAGAGCGCACGGTCTAAAATCGGTCAGGGTGCCGTCATCGAGTCCATGAAGCACCACGGCAAGGGAATCTACTCTGGAACATTCTCCGGGACTCTTAATCCGGCTCTCCAAGACAGGTGAACTCGCTGAATTCATTTATGCCTTTTGTGTATTTATTTCTTTTATATTGTTTTCAAGGGACGAGTGGAAATAAATGATGAAGTGAGAAAATGACGAGCAGTGCTTTCAGATACACTCATGACCTCTACCGGTTTTGTATATTTAACCATGATATTTTTATTAATTGTCTCCCAATAAACAAATATGTGCTACGCTAAAACATCAGATCTTTGTATGGCACAGTATATCTAAGTTTGTTTCGTGAATGCATTTTTGCATTAACACATTGGTTTACGGATGACTCGTATACGAGTCTTTTCGCCGATCTGACTGACGCGTTGAAATATATACATCCAATGCGACAAATGTTTTAGATTCTCTACGGAGATGGCGTAACAAATGTTTGATGCATCATTTAAAAAATAAAATATTAAAATATATGCATAAATATTTTTTTTATTCGGTGATTTCGGCGATAAAAAATCAGCAGACAGTTAAAATATAACTAAAAAAATAGGCCACCAAAATATAAGCAATTGTAAGTTAAAAATAAACTTTTATGTTTTCTAATTTTCTTTTGAAATAAAATAAACAGGAGCCAATGTATATTTGGCTTGTTATTTATTACGTTTTCGATGAAATATATAATTCTGTGTCAAATACCCGATTTTCCATATTAAAAAATACAAAAGTTGAGCATCGCTAATAAAGCACGCTAAAATATATAATGTATTATGCAACAAAGTGTTGCGCAACTGGTGTCCAAATTATTTTTTTAAATGTCAAATAGTTTTTAAGTTATACCCTTTTTTCAAAAGTACCTAATTTTTTGCAAAATTTCGCAAAAATGCCCCGATGCAAATGAGTTAAGATCATCCAATAAAGTTAAGATCCTATCTGTTTTTATCTGACAATGAGGCGAGGCCTTGACTAATTCTGGGTGTAAAAACTCAAGTCAAAACTGCAACACAATCTGCCACTATGTTGAGTAGAAAAAAGATAGAATTTGACCATATCATAAATTAAAATAATGTTAATTTGACATTCATTGAAATATGATCATTAATTTTAGTCCATACGACACTGGCTGTCTAGTATCCCAATAATCATTAATTTATTAGTAATACTTTCACATAATTCTATGGTTTCTAAATAATATAACTCGTTAAATTTAGCAAGTAGTATTAAATATTTTCATTTGTATGTGTTAAAATCAAGTAACTGTCCTTTGAATCTTGTTAAATATAGGTTGTGTGCTTATAGTACTAATGTAGATATTTTGATCAAACATTTGTATTTAAAATTTCAGATTTGGGAGGCCAAAACGAGATATCTCTACTATAATTCATATTTTAAATGACTTGTTGTGTGCCACGCCTCCGCAATATCGTCGGGGAGCTCGTATCACTTTTGAGCCTACTCACAATTCTAGTTCTTCAACGCGATCCAGACAAGTAAGTAAAAATATATTGTTAAATGGTTTTGACAAAAAAAAACAATCTTTTGTACACATTTTTTATAATGATTAGAACCGGTTTTTCTCATCGCTAGCTAATATTATCACCTGTTGAAAAATAAATACAAACAGCTATTTATGTATAATTGAGTATGACTAATGAGTATAAAAAACTTACAGATAATAATGCAAATCATAAATAAATAAAACTAAATTGTATACTCTAAGATTTCGACTGAAGGTAGAATTTTAATATTAAATTTGAATCTTTTAATAAAAAGGATTTACATATTGCAGTTTTCTACTACAAAAATTATAACAATTATGCTATTTCTGGTACTGTCATTCTATTTATAAAGCGTGTTTTCATTGGCTCACAATTTTACACTTGGAAATATAAAACAACATCTATCAACTGACTAAATTAATTATAATATTTAAAAAAAAATGATATTCATATTTCAATGTCTTATACTTAAGCAAATATATTAGGTATATTATTGTAATAAAAAATCACAAATTCATTATTATTTGAGACATTGAGTTGAATATTATCCAAGGCAATGTTCCCGCTAAGGCAGGGGAGGGCAAACTTTTTGGATGAAGGGCCAAATTCAGGAATTCAAAATCAGCGGCGGGCCGCAAGTAAAACATTATTTTTATATGTACACTATTTATTATCATGAAAAAAAAAACAATCTAATGAGAGGAATGGAACTGTTTTAGGTACGTCTTTTAACATTTTTTAAAATTCTGTGTTAATTTTATGGTTGAGATTCTTAAAACTCCTTGTAAATATTCATCTGTGATGTTTGATTGCAAAGAGTTTTTATTGTGGTTCATGATTGAAAATGTTTGTTCACATATATTGGTTGATACAAAAATGTCGATTATTATATATATTTTCAATCTTTTTAACCGGATGGCTGCCACAAGTGTCTTAAGACGCGAACATTTCCGTGAACGGTACGCTAATCATACATAAAATGACGTCTTTGGACGCACGCTTTGAAAGGGATTTTACTAACGTAAATCAATTATGTTAAACATACAACTGTGTCGAACACACTATGACATATATTGGGAATATCGTCCTATACTCACAATTGAAACAGTTTTCGTTTTTACTACTTGAAAAAATGATAAATTAAAAAATATATATAATTGGAATTAAACTCGTGGCGTGCGAGGTACCGCCATACATACACCTGCTGGCAGTTAAAAGGTTAAAAAGGGGTTAAATTTTTTTTTCAAATGTATATTATTGCTCGCGGGCCGCAGAAAAATACTCGGCGGGCCACAGTTTGCCTGTGCCTGCGTTAAGATAATGCATGTATGCGTGCGAACACTTCCAAAAATGTGGCCACACATATTTTTCCATCTCCTGCACAAAGCCCTAACAGAAATATTGTAAAAAGAAGCTTTTTTTATCATAGTTTATATTCTTTTTACTATACAAGTCATCTTTTTGTTGCCACGACAAATAAATATTAGATTGAGTGTTGTGTTTTAAAGAAATGTGTAAATAATTGGTTGACTGACTGGACCCTAATGGGATAAACCACCAAGCAATCGAGGAATAATATTATACAATATTCATAAACTTCGTTGATTCCTAGAGTTTTTTTTAGCGGCATATGACAAATTGATTTCAGTGACTACCTACCTTCATACTTGCGCACATTATTGTTTTTGCTGAAAATTAACTGCACAAAAATGTTTATGGGTTCGCACACAATAGAAAAATTAGAGGGAACGTTGATCCAAGGTACAACTATTTTAAATACTGACAACCTCCACGGCGTCGAAAAATCTGTAAAATGTCTGATCTAAGAGAGGTCAATTTCGTTTTTACATAACTCAAAGGGAAGTCGAATCATATGATGTATCAAAAATTTGTTCAACAATTCATGTTGTGTTATTGCAGCGGGAATCCAGGCAGCATTCGGTGAATTGTTCATCAGAGCAGCGCGGCTTGGCCGAGTGCAGCTGCAGCAAATGTAACAGTTCTTCCGGCAAGTGTCCGTATGGAGAGTGTAACGGTCACTATCCATCGCCCAACCCTACGTCGGACGCCCAGTCTTGTTCCTGTAAATCGTCACCCGACTTCCACGCTGAATCTTCATCGGTGGAAATGTGCTCTTGCAGTTCTGACAGACTCGTCCCGCGCAGCCCGGCCGTACCTCAAATGAAAAAGTGTCACATGTGTTCTGACAAAGATGAAAAGCTGAAAAAGAGTAAAAACTGCAGAAAGTGCCACACGGCCACAGCTCTGGCTTTGGAAAACTCAAAGACTAAGTGCAAGCTAGACCAGCTCCGCCTCGTGATGCAGCAGAAGAAGCAGCGACGCGAGGCTAGAAAAATGAAGACTGCCCCGTACGTCACCAGCGCTAATGTAGTCTCGTCTATTAGCCAAAGCGAAGCTCCCAGCGTCATCGCGGAAGAGATCGACACCGTAGCGTAGTTTTCAATCGTTCACATGTGAATCGTGCGCGTGTCATCTGTGGTATTTTTAAATTTATAGATCATTACGACTCAGTAGATGAGAAAAAATATGAAACGTGTTTTTCTTATTTTCAATCTCATTATTCCAAATATATATTAGTTTAATTTTATTTATATTCATTACGGAAGATATTATTTCGTGCAAAAGTATTGATTTTCCCATTTTCCAGAGTTTTATAAGAAAATGAAATCTCACTTCCCATGTTAAGAACGTCTAGTCAGATGCGGTTTTCGACAAATATTTTTAAGCGTTGCTATGCAATTTTCAAAATAACAAATTTATTGATAATATAGTAGTTCTTCACACATTTACTGATGAAAATTGTTTCTAGATTATAATTTGAATGAATCCTATGCATAATAATGTTTTACTTTTTGTCTGTTTCGAGTGATGGGAGAATTTATGTAAAATGTTCAGTTATTTTAATTTTAAATCGATTGTACGCGGTTATTTTTTTTTTTTATTATTAGTATTGTACTTTTGTGTTATTAGATTTTTTATTGATATTGAAAAAAATACAGGCAAACTTCTTATGCATCACATTCTAAAAAGTAAGCAACTGATAGATGTACTATCCTATCTTATAAAAAGTTAACGCATTTAGGTTAGTTTAAATTTACGTAGAAGCGTTGATTGAAAATATGTGAATCGTGATTTTGTAATCGAGTAAGCTTTTATAAAACTAAGAAGTGATGAATATTTTGCCGTCGGCACTTGTTATTAATTGTTTAAAGAAGGATAAACAGAGAACTGCGAGCGGTTGCAATTGAACGGTTCCGTTTCTTCTGATCTGTACATATACTTGATACAATGCATGAATTATTATTTATAAAGGTATTGTAACAATTGTAAAGTAACTGTAAAGGAATTATAAAGCAATGTTTCGTCATAAGTACTATTTATTAACGTTTCAACTTTTCTCCGAGTAGAAAACACCACATAAATAATATTAATTGATAAGTCGAGGACGCATACTTCGCTAGCTTGTGAATAACGTTTCCCTATTGGTTTGCAGTTTGCAAATAGATAAAAAGTTATCGATCACTTTTTTGAGCGCACAAACTATCACTAGTGTAATAATGGGACCAAATCGATGTTTGTTTGTTGTCTCCTATTTGTTATTGGTCCGACAAAAAAAACACTGAAAATTTATTTAAAAAATAAGCAATATATAAAATCAAATAGTTTTTATCGATTTCTCCATTTTATATTCGGCTTCGATTCGTTGTAGCGTAATACAAAATACCCAAATCCGATTAAGCTTTGTCGCTGATATTTAAATGCGAGTGCTAGCTGGCAAATAATTATTATTAGAGCCAATTATAAAAATTAACCTCATAGGGTTAAACACGATTACTATGTATATCTGAATGTGTCGATTATTATTTTGTATGCACATCAAAGACTGACACGAGTATGATAAAAAAATAATCTTTACCCCGAATGAATCGCTTATTAAATTATTATTATACTTAATCTCAAAATAGTCTTAATATTTTGTTAAAATGAAAGAAATCTTGTTGAATGTAAAATTTGCATCTATAAAAATGAATTTATTCTTTATCCAGCGGAGCATGTTTCTGTGAACGTGCACAATTCACTCTGCCCGTAATAAATAAATGAAATGAATATTCAGTGTGGATCTTATGCAATTATGGTCATCATAATAATTATTGTCGCTAGCTTTTAAAATATCTACATAGCGGATTTACTATGGGAAATTCTAAACTGAATAATATGTTCTAAAAGTATATTTAGTCATTAAAAAAAACAAAAACAGTTTACCGACTGAAAAACAATTGGGAGTATTTTCAAAAAACACATTTGTGCTCTTAGATAAAAAAAAAAACAATGCATTCGCTTGGTGTACAGATTACGAGTCTAGTTAAGAAATCAAACAAAATATATTTAGATAAATAGTAATCTGACCTAAGACTATATTGTTCTCGAGATGTACGAGTATTTAGGAAATAAATTCATTAAAAATGTAAAAAATCTTTTATTTTTCTTCGGTTAACCTAAATATTAATAAGTTTGTTATGAATAATGTGAACATTGATATTATAATTAATACATATTGATGGTTAGCTCCTCAGGGACGGGCGCATTGTTCATGTTTCTTAATACCAGGACAGGATGAATTTTATGACATTTACAGATGGATGGAGCAAAGTAAACCTCTGCGCTTGAATACTTTCTCATGACTATCTTGGTTTTGGTCAGTATAAACTACTTTATTTTTATTTAAATACATTTACAACTGCACCTTATCTTTTTTTATGCAATACATTGGTTCCAGAAAGTCACGCGCAAAAAAAAACCTCTTTCATATAATCTGATAAATCGGTTCCAAATCCGCATAAAAAAAGTATCAAAATTGTATGAAAAAATGTATCGGTGTTTTCAAGAAAATTGCGTAAAAAAAGGATTGGGTAGTGTATTATAATCAGGGCTTCGAACCGAAAACTGTTATTTTTGCCAGAACGAAAACCGGAACTGAACCAAAAAAAAATAGCGGTTTTTTTGGTAGTTTTCGAAAGTTAAAGAGCTAAAAAAACGAGTCACGCTGGTATTTTGGACAAATCGGTAAATTCCTAGGTTTTTGGATTCGAATGTCAGCAATTGGACAAATGTCCCGGTTTGACTTGCAAGAAATCTGGCAACCCTAGCGCTAACAGTACCAAAATGAACCACTCGGAGCTGAACCGAAAACCGTAAAAACCGTTATTTTTGCCGGATCGGAACTGATAAATATTTTTTTACTTGAACCGGAATGAAAAAAAGTTCGAAGCCCTGATTATAATTCTCAAACATTCTTCACAAAAGGTTCAGCGAGAACAATTAGGTAACTAGTCTTTTTTTTACCCCATGCAATATTAATATATTCCTCTTTCAACAAATAATTTACATAAAGTGGCACCCAAGAACACTGAGATCATATATTATTGTATATAATGAACTGTCTCTAAAGAAACAACAGAACACCTGGCAAAGACTGCATGGTCAAACGACTTTTTAAAAAAAAACAACTCACTACCTACTAGGGATTCCAACTCGGATATCCGGATATCCGATATCCGGATATATCCGGCCCTTTTTAACTATTCGATATCCGGATATTTGGGGAAATATCCGGATATTATTCGTTATAATTTTTAATGAAATATTTTACAAAATCGGCGAAAGATGATATGAATACTGGGGCATTTACTACCTGGGAGAAACCATTATTTAAGAGTAGTGTTTTTTTTTACCTTCCCCAAACTCGGGTTTTATGAGTAAATATCTCATCTTGTTATCTCAATACTTAAAAGTTCAACGAATCAGCTCGGACTCGAGGCAAAAAAACCTTTAATGCCGAAATTTCATTCATTGAAGAAATGCAGTTGCAGTAATCTAATGCAGCTGTAAATTTTCAATAGGGAGTTTATAAATTTGTATTCAATAAGTTGGAAAAATTTAGAAGTTCATTAAGTGAAGAATTTTTACATGCGATTAAAAAGAGAATGAACGAACGCCGACATAAAAAAAATAATAACACTCGTGATATATCTACAAAGTGAAAATGTTCCCAGTTCTAATGAACATTTTCGATACTCAAATAAATATGAGGCCATTTATTTAGCACAAAGTATTATTAAGAGAATTCACCCAAATTTGTTATCTAGTAATGATGAAATCTCTCAGGACTCTGATGTAGAAATAACACCTCCCTCTCTTTCGACTTCCGAATTGCAACATGAAATGTTTAATTCTATTTTATCTCTCGCGGAAACTGACGACAATACAAATGACAATACAAATAATCTGAAAAAAGATTTTAAATACTTAGATCAATTTAAAAAAAGGACGGAAAAGTTGGACGTGTTGCTTAAAACACTTCTAACAATAAGACCAACATCAACTGCAACGGAACGAGTATTTTCAACAGCAGGACAAGTTAAAACTAAATTAAGATCAAATTTAAAATATGATACATTTAATGCTCTCTTATTTTTAAAATATGAATTGTTAAAATCTGAATAAATGACTTATATTACAAATGAACTCGTTTTTAATGTATTATTTTAGTACATAAATTTATATATGTAGTAATGTTTTTTTATTTTCATACTTACTGAAACTATCCGGATATCCGGATATATCCGGATAGTTTCAGTTTTACTATTCGATATCCGGATAGTTGAAAATGACGAATAGTTGGAATCCCTACTACCTACCCTATTTCACAGTTAAGGGAAAAAACTGTATTCTTATTAGTAAGGCCAGCCTTTGAGTAGCTGGATCATATTTAAATGGAAAATTTTGGATATAAAATTGGTGGTTCTGGTTGTACTGAAATATGTCACGTTAACCCTCAGGTCTTAAAAGATAATTTTGCCTTAAAAACATGTGATTATTTTTTAAATATTCAGATAATTCTTTATCTTCAGTACTCATGGTGCATATCACCACCAATATAGCCTCTTGAGTAAATGTAAAAGTTTTATTATACAGTACACTTTAAATATTTTATGGGATTAAAAAATCCATATGTAATGCAATGTCACCAACATATATGTTATCATTGTTGGAATAAACTCAAAATATCTTAATCCTTTCAAGCTAGTGTGTAAGCATGGTAAAAAAAATGCTGTTTTTGATATCCATTTGTAATAAATAACAAAAGTTCACAGATTCCTTTCAAATAACTTAAATCTCCCATGTGTCAGAAACATAATTGTTCAGGAAGTTTTACCAATCAGTAGAACAGTTGAATCTTTGCAGTGTCATATTTAACTAATTTTTGTAAAATCACTCGCATCATATTTTTACGATATATCCGATATGGTCGGAGCTTTTTAGTGTTAGCATTTAGTGCCGGTCTTTGAGTAATAATTCAAATTTTAAAAAAACTGGACAGCCGCTGGTATCTAAATTATTTTCTCAGAATGTCAGAAACCAGAAATGTTTTTCATAACAAAAAACAATTATTTTTTCACCTCCGGCTCATTCTATTGTATTTGACTATGAATGAGTCGCCATTCAAAATCTATTTCAGGCAGGCCTGAGGGTTAAAGGTACGTATTTACAAAGTAATATAGGTATTGAGAAATCTACTAAGCCTTATATTTTTATTTATATTTTAGGAAACAATTTGAAGTATTAATGTAAGACAAATTAATTTTTCTACACAAAACTGAAAACAAATAAATATTTATTCATTGTTTAAATTTTTACCAGAGATAATTAGCTAGAACTCTCCACAGCTGGAGCAATTGTATATAAAATACACGATACGATTAGTCAATTATTTTGATTGTCTCGTTCATCGAAGAAAATGTATAATCAAACTAATATTTGTTTGCATTAAAGATTTTACTCCCGTGCTATTCACATTCATATAATGTATTCATAAGAGTACATTACTACTACTGGTGGTTAAAATATGTGACAAGTGTTTAACCTTCCCCTTACCGTGCTAAAAAATCCCTTCGCAGATCATGCAGTAACACTCTGTTACCGTGTAGAATTTGTCATATAAACGCATTTCTAAAGCAAAATGACATATGGTTCAACATAGTGTATAGTTCTTGTTTTGTGTCATAATTTGTGGCTAGAACTTGAAAAACTTATACAAATCATGCATAATTGTCGAAAGCGGCAAGAATCAAAATTCTGTGCAACAGCTAGTAGACGGGACTTGTCTCGATCACGCTTGAAACGATACAGTCATACCCAAAGCGTCACGCAACTAATAATCCTTGCCGGCCGGCAAGCGGTTGGTAGAAGGGATAAGGAAAGAATCAATCACACGCGTAAATACGTTATCTAAGTAAAACAATTTACTATATTAAAAAATATAATAAACATTTTTGATACATTATATGTGTTTGGAAACTTGCAAAGAAAATAAATCTTTTTGACAAACATATTTAAAATTATTACGAAAAACCTAAAATTCAGCGGTTTATACGTAAATTAATTTACGTTACGGACCGTAAATGACACCGATTGAAAAAAGAAAAAAAAATATCGGTACTATCAGTGAGTTTGTACACACCTCTATCAAATAAACACAGTCACATAATATTGAGCGAAAAAATCGTTCAACATATTTATGTTTCGAAACATTAAAGCCATAGTTAATAAATTAGGAGTCCATATGCTCCATATTGGGAGCGGACATGGAAAAAAAAAAATTAATGTTATGTAATTAATAATTTTGTCGCTTGTGTGGTCGAGTGGTCAACGTTGTTGGCTTCGATTACGTAGGGCATGGGTTCGAATCCCAGTACGGAAAGTTTTATAAATTTGATTTTTCAATCGATTTATGAATTTCTGTTCGAAGGCATGGATGTATGTGATGTCTTGAATTCCCCCCTCCCACTAATCCTATCTTATGAACGGGGCATACCGAAAGCGATTAGCTTACCACTAGTCCTGTCCTAGCCCTATCCATCTATTCCAACTCTCTTTGCATAAAGAGAGGTTGAGCAACTGAGTAACAAGCAGTTCTCGTAGAAGCACTTCTGTTGAGATAAACTCCATTAGGAGTCCATATGCTCCACATTGGGAGCGGACATGGTAAAAAATATATATATATCAGTTTAATTTATTAACTATGGCTTAAGTGTTTCGAAACACTAGAGTCGTATTTAATAAGTGTCATATTATAATTGTAATTTGAATAAGGATGTTAAAGTGAATAACATGATGCATTGTGTATCTCTTCGGAGCCAGTATATATAGCTGAGAAAAATGTAAGTTTAATCATAGTTCTGACGATGGCGAAAGCCGAAATAGCTATCAACTCATAAATATAAAAAAAACTGTAGAACTAAATATTATAATGGAGTCCTACCAAGTAAATGCAAAGCCAATAAATTAATATAACAAAGTAAATTTTGCGAAGTTAGTTAACGCAAAACAAGTCATGGAATGCGGTTACGGAAATACTCACGTCTTGACTCTAGAATGTTATGGCGCGTCTGAGCTCATAAACATCAAGGTATAATATAACATTGTTCAATCACAATCGCATATTGTTTTTTCTGCGTTCTCTGTCTTACTCGTGGAATTCATCTAATTGTTTCGCTCGGCAAAACGAAAGTGTTGGTTACTCTTACATATTGATATTTATATATGTCTATCTCATGCTCCATAATTCTATATTTATCAATGAGAAAGTCGACGAGACTTTCAAATAATGTATAACTGACGTTGAATGTATACTTTTTAAAAAATTTATTCATATGTAAAACTATTTTATTTACAAATAGAAAAAAAAACATATTTTTTTGAGACCTATAACACGGGTATTTTAAAGGTGTAAAGGCCGATATCCGTACGGAAGAGTTAATCATTTTCCTACAAATTGTGTCCCATTATTTTCCATTGCACTCAAAACGCTAGTCAACGCAATGCAGTCACTCACTTGATGCTTTGAAACATGAATTGAGTGTGTCTTTTGTTATGTATCTCTATTTTGTTTCCCTTTCATACAAAGTATTTTGAACTACTCTTCTTGTGACAACTTAGCACATCCGGTGTTAGTAGACCGCTACCACTGATTTCAGCAATAAGTTGCCCACAGAGCTCAAAAGTTTGGCCACCCATAATAAACACCTATACACACAAATGCAACTGAAACATAACTGTACATATTTCATAGTAGTAATGACACCGGGATGTGCTAGTGTTGTTTTTGTGGATTTCCAGCAACACTAGTTATTTTGTTTTACTATACTTATAATTTAACAGCTTAACGAACGCACGTTTTTTTATAGAATTTCACCTGGTGGCCGGGCAATTTTGCGAAAAATTCGCAAAAATTATAATTTTACTAAATTCACTATAATTTGTAAACCAATTGAGATATATCTTTAGCAAATTTAATTTTCTTAGCTTCCAGATACTTCGCCTATACACATATATGTGTCCGCCGGCCAGCAACCTTTATTTTTTAAAGACTCAAATACGCGTCCGCAGTCATTAAGCTGTTAAGATTTTGACTGAAGGTGTTAAGTGGAATTTCAATATTAAATTTGTATTGTTAAAATTTTGTATACTCACGTGTTTAAGTACACAGATGAACTTCAACTGAAAGTTGACACCTGAAGATGCCGAATGGCGAAACCCGGGTCATTAATGGCAAACATGTGGGTGTACAAAATTTGAAAAATTCAAATTTTATACCTGTTTAAAGATGTGTGGACTTTTGTTTCGTAAATTTGCTAAAAAGCATTTAGGGACAGGTCACAAGTGATGATTACATACATTGGGAGTCCTATGGTCTCATTATAGGTATGTTACGTTAGAGGTTTATATCGTCATTAATCTGCAATCGCATACCTCAACTTATTGTCAGTTTTGAGTTTTTTGATGTTATGTATTTAAAATATCGATACACACATTCCTTTACCCGTATCCCAAAACAAAATATATTTCATGCTTTTTTTAACCTAATACAAAAATATTTGGCCAATAATATGATCATTACTATGTTAAACATGAAGGAGAAGATGGCATGGATAGAAATGTCTCATTCCTTCTTTATTAACAGCTTAACCAGATACTTAGCATGAGTCCGCCGGCCAGCAACCTTTGTTTTTCAAAGACTCAAATACGCATCCGCGGTCATTAAGCTGTTAACATTGAGTGAGTGGTGTTTTATAGCGATAGAATAAATTTCATTTATGTGTCTTACTTGTACTTTTTGATACAAGGTTGTAGAAAATTACCAATGACATGTTATTTTTGGTGATACATAAAATATTGTCGATTTTATATTTTATTAGAAGAATATAGTAAAAACCCCATTTACACTATAGTCGGGACCATATAATTGGGGGTAGTGTGATTGGGGGTGTGAGTCTCATACAAAATTAGAGATTTAGTTTTTTTCCGCGGAAAACCCAAAACTAAGATTTCCCTTAGTTTTGCAAAAAATAAATATCTATGAAATATTTAGTTTTTGTAGTAGTAAATATCCCGCAGATGCCCAGCTGTGCGTGTATAGCCTGGCACGTGTTGAATACACAGACGACTGTCTCTTAGTAACGACAATGGAATGCGACCGTGCAATTGGGGGATTTGAGGCAAATATTTAAAGCCAGCACGTAATTGGGGGTTCCACTGTATTATGTTGAGAGTTCGAGATCAACTGAATCTGTCAATATCCTGCTTAAGTTTTATTTTTTTAACATATAATAATATTATGTATATGCTTTGGTTGAGGTACTCACAGGTTCAAATCCCAGTCCAGTTTGTCCATAAACAAAATAATATTGATTTAAAGATTTCTGTTTGAAGGCAGGAAGCCTGTAATTTCTGATTCTTAAAACTGGGCATAGCAAGAGCGATTAGCTAACTATTAGTTTTGTCCTAGGCCTATCCTTGTATCCCTACTCTAGCTATAAAAAATAGTGATCAAGCATCTGCGTAACCAGCAGTTCCCGTAGAAAAACTTCTGTCGAGAAATACTCCATTAGTAATCTATATGCTTTACAATAGGAGCATATATTTATAAATATTGTACATTAGCGATCAATGAAGCCAAATATTTTATGATTCAAAATTCTCATATGAAGTTTACAGGCAGAATATTCTGCAAAAAAACAATGAAGACTTTAAAGCTTTAAATAACTTAAATATAGAAATAAAATGATGGGTTGAACGCACTGCAAGATTTTATTCTGACTCTATTGTTTGAAATCACACATCTGCTATAATACAGGAAAAGTGATATAAAAGATTATGAGACTGCAGTTTTGTTGTTAGGGCACTTTGTCATTTCATGCATACATTGGCGTAGCAAGGAGGGGCAGACTTCCTCGGGTGACACATTTTTGGGGGCGATATTTTCAAAAATAAATACAATAATTTTCGAGATATATATATATATACCTAAAAAAAAATTAAGCCACCTGGAGTAAAAACTCCTAGTTCATAGATAAATAATAGTAGAAGTGATTTAAAAACAAAATTAGAGGAAGTATTGGAGGCGGCAAATTCAAGGACCACAGGACTCCTTCCTACATCATTGCTTGCATACCATAAATATTCGGTAAATAACATATCGCAATACCACTAATCTAATATTAATCACCCAGAAAAAGAGTGGAAGTTTTTAATTTACATGGAATTCAGTAGGGATGAGTTATTTCAGTTCATATTTTTAACATGGAGGGAAAATGAAAACATCTAATAATAAATAGCTCTTTTTTAGGATTTTATTTAATTTTCTCTTAACAAAAGTTTTAAGTTACTTGTCTATATCAGCACTTAATTACAAAAATCTTATAAATATATTTTAAAATTATGACAGGTTGAAAATATAATCTATATTTTCTTACAATGTCGACGGCATACGCTGCTTCTCATCACTGTGTGGAAAAATTCAATTGAAACAAAATCATCAGTGTAAATGCAAAGAGTAAACACGAGTATTACACGAATATGGACACAAATTTAATAAAAGTACCTGTATTTTTATTATGATGAAAATTTGTAAATCCTTTTCAAAGAAAACTTATAACAAACAGTTTCCACAAATAAGATCAAAGACGTTGCCGAAACTCCAATCCGACTTCTCTATCACCGTCATGAAACGAACACTGTCCTCCGTTCGATTTAATTCGATAATTCATAAATAAACAGTTCACACTCACAAACTTTCAGGATTCTCTTCAGGTAGCGAATCATTATAAGAGAGAATCTGTCATTTAGAAGAGGATAGTACCCATTCCTCCCATTTCTGACTGTTCTTTGACAAATATTTCAAAGTATTGATAGATGATAGTGACAGCCAGCAGAATTCCGGTACCGGAGCCGATAGCTCCGAGGAAATCAGCCAAAACTGAGAGGGCACCTATGCACAAGCCTCCGAAAGCTGCAGCCGTCGGGATGTAACGGTTCAGTTCGTGGATCATAGAATTGTCTCTGTGACCTCTCATCACCATCTGCTGCTCTTTGAGTTGTTTCGCCACCTGTCAATATTTAACATTGGTAAATTAAAAAAAACCCATCTGACGAATAAAAATATTTCCTGCAATATTTACAAATTAATGAAATATCAAGTTTCCATGATTATTATATTTAGATTGGATATTAATGATAAACTTTTAATTGTTTCGTGATATTGTATAAAAATGGTAAGCAGTGCCAGTGTATCGGGCGTTGAAACAAAAGTTAAAATATTTAACATGACGTATAGTTAAAATTAAATATTTTATAAAAACTTCATTACATAATCCAGTAAATAGCAAATATAGAAATATGCAATGAAAAGAGATTCTCACATCTTTGGCGGAGGATCCTGACACATCGATCCACGTCTTAGAGAAGAAGGCGCAAGATCCAAGCATAAAGATGACGTATAGAACGGCGTGGACGGGATCTTGGGCGATATGTCCCAGTGATTCGGGAGGACTAAAGTAGTAACATAATCCGCCGACAGGATAAGCTCGAGCAGGACCACCTCCTCCCACATCTGCCCATACTCCCAGTAAGTTCACCAAAAAGTTACCGCTAAACTTCACAGCCAACATCTGGAAATTATTACATTAGACAAGATTAATTTATGCTAAACGTTTCAATAAATTATACAACAGAATGTCAACAAAGCAAATAGAATGGTTCTAATTCGTGTCTCGACTCTGACAAAACCACGACTAATGAAGCCAGAATGAGAATGCTTGAAGCCTCAGTGGCAACTTTCTCAACTACAATCACATTTTTAGTGTTTTTGTGGATTGAATATTTTTATTTTAGGGATAAAACACTATAGCAGTGTATTTACTTAGCTCACTTATTATCTTCAAACATACCACTTAGCTCACTTTTAGGCTAGAGCATAGTTTCTTAACCTTTCAGGGACTGTAGCCCCTTTTGAGTCTTCGTATTTTTCCGTGGCCCCTATACCCGTACAAATATTTTTTTCCGAGACTCGGGGATTCTTTGAACATTTTACTCACTGGCAGATTTTAAAATTTTACCCAGGAATTTACCGAATTTCCAAAATGAAAATGACGAGACTTTTTTTTAGCTATTCTCAGGATTTGCCCGTAGCCCCCCAAAACTGTGATGTGGCTCCACTAAAATAAATTTTCTCTGTGGCCTCCTTGGAACATGCTGTGGCTCCCGGTTGAAAAACCGTGGTTTAGAGCAGTGCTTCCCAGATTGGGAGCCACCGCAGAATATGTTTGGTATTGAGGGGAGCCGCGGATTATTTTTTTTCAAATTTAGGGGGCCGTGGAATGGAAATTTTTGGGAAGCACTGGTTTCGAGCACAACTTTTTTGAACCAATTCCACAATTTTTCAATGGATCATTTTCAAATAATGAAAAATATAATCAAACAAGGTTATAAATAAAATGCCTCCACCAAGAATTGACAGAAAAAACCTTTGAAGTGTTAAGAGAGCGATGAGGTTAACCACTGGTTCTGCTCTGTCCGCACCCATATAACCAATCCTCGTGAAAATAATGTCTCGAAATACTCTCGAGCCCTCATGCAATTGCAAAATTTATCGATTGATAAAATGTGGGTAAAGAAATTAATAACATGACATTGCAGATCGAATAAAGCAAAACATATGCATACCTGAGATATAACATAAAGATTAGAGACCAACGCGCTCTGCAAGATGATAGGGATATTTGATGTGTAGAACAGTTTGATGGGGTATGAAGAGTATTGTCCTCTGTAACGGGCTGATTTGATGGGTAGATCCACCCTGAACCCCTAGAAAAGAATAAAACGGTAATCAGTGATAAATTGACTTCAATGTCAATATAAAATTATTGATCTGCAGCGTGTAGTTTTCAGTTAAAAAATATGTACATTGACAAATAAATGAATTATATTCGTCTGAAATATTTTAATAATTTTAAGCGACAATTAATCCTTGCATCGAGAAAGAAACTTACTTGGAAGTATATTACTATAGCAAAGACGAGAACGGTAGCCAAAAGATTCATCAGATTAGGAAGATTTTGTCGGTAGAAAGCTTCACGGAGAGCACGGACTTTGTCTTGTCTGGTTGCCAAAAGATGGAATAGAGCGATGACAGCGCCTTCGAACTCTGTGCCACGACCTAATAAAACAATTAAATATATATTATGTATTATATTATCATTTTATAGTAAAGCAAAAAGTGTTGCATTGAAATTAATCGATTCATTTTAAATAAAGTGAGCCCTATTAAAGAAATCAGTAAACTTTGCTTTGATTGATTGGATTGAAAGCTTACCAGTGTTAACAGTGGCTGGAGAGAATGCTTTCCAAACAATTGTTTCACAGATGTTTGTAGCAATGAAGAGTGAGATACCAGATCCAAGTCCATAACCTGAAATAAAATTAATTTTCATCAGTTGTATTCAAAAGATCTGCATTTCACCCCACTCAATTTTAAATGGTACAGGATCAAGTGATTCATTAGGTATGACCAATTTTGATTATGTGTTTAACAACGTAGGATGATGTGTAAAAATATTTTCTTATTTAGCCTTTCCATTCTGTTAAATTTTAGATTGTGCAGATTTTGCTCATCGTGGCTAAAGGATTAATGGCTAAGATATAATTTTTGTACTCTTATTTTATTGTTACTGAAAATTATTAACATCTCTAAAACTAAATGATAAAATGAAAGAAAAAATCTATTTACACCACCTAACATAGCAGATTTTTATTTGTCGCTGATAATAATTACAGACAACTGTTTCAAAAACTGGCACCGCAGTCTCCTATGATTGACAGCAACACTGAGTTACCATATCAATGCTTCATTGAAGTGTGCTAAAATAATTTAAAACAAAATACCTTTTTGAAGCAATTCATCGAGCAGTAACACGATGAGACCGGCAACAAAGAGTTGGATAATGATGAGCAAGCAAACTCCGGCTCCGATTTCACTCGGTTCTCCGTACATTCCAGTCATTACATAAACTATCGCTTGGCCTACAGTTATCACCATTCCAAACACTGAAATAAAAAAAATACATACACATTATTACATTTTCTTTCTAATAATCATATCGACTGTGGAAAGGAAAAAGGACGTAACCCACACATATCAAATTTTACAGGAGACGCTAAAAACATGATGATTTTGGGCCATATGCAAATTATGAATTATACACAACCTTGAAGTGCACGGAGACTTCTAAACTGGTGTTTAATTGACATAATCTAATATTAATTAAATAAATTGTCGAGGAAAATCTTTCATTTCAGTCTTTTTCTTTGGTTTTAATTTTTTACAAGCTCATCTTTTTCAAACTTAAAAGCTAAATTTAGATACTTATTTGGCATGTGCAGTTTGCATCCTTTTGATAGAACGTGTATCAAGTTTGATACATTGTGATTATCGAAAAAAAACCTATTTTGAAAAAAATGTGGGTTACGTCCTTTTTCCTTTCCACAGTCGATATGAGAATCTCAGTTTCAAAACCTAGCTAAAGATTTTGGATTTTTTTCAAATTTGGTGTCAACTTGTTTTCTATTTCAATATCTACACCAGGGGTTCCCAACCCCGTGCCCGCGGGCGCCATGGCACCCGCCGACCAATATTGATGCGCCCGCCAACTAATTTGGGCAAATCGTTAAATCCCCAGGTTTTCGGATTTCAAAATTCCTGGAAGAGCTAAAAAAAAAAAAGTGTCACTGATAATTTGGACAAATCGGTAAATTCCTGGGTTTTCAAAATTCCTGGAAGAGCTAAAAGAGAAAAAGTGTCACGCTGATAATTTGCAAATAGTTAAATTCCTGGGTTTCCTAACCTTGAAAAAATGTGGTGCCCGCCACCCTACTTAATATTTTAGAATACGCTCTAGGGTCCAAAAAGGTTGGTAACCCCTGATCTACACGATCAATAAATTTTCCATTTCAAAACCTCTCTAAATACAGAGAAAACGCATTTTAAAAAACATGTTTAGCCTCAACTTATATCCAAAAAAACCCACAGCAATTTTTTACACTTTGCCAACAATTTTGGTTTTTAGTTTTAAGTAGGTTTTGAAACTAAGGCGCTCAAATATTGTAGGCGTTTAAGCAAGTCATTTACTCCAATTTTGCCTAGACTGAGATTTTAATGCCATTGAATAGAACAAGTAAACCTGGTCGATGAGCAAAAATCCCTAAACTTGATAATATCTGCGATTTTATGTTATCATTAACTCCCATTCACTTAACTCAATGGCTTCCAAAGAGATATCTCATAAAAATTTTCGTGCTCAACATGCCAGTTACAAGTTAACTCGTCAATATCTTATTAAATTAATAATTGCAAATTATAGCCGGCGTGCTAGGCAATCAGGTACTTTTTTCTACGGCAGCTAAAAGGTTAAGTTTTTGTCAAGCCAAATTTACTAACGTGACAATTCCTGCTTCTTCATGATTTTCCCACATTTACACTTATCACAAATCATAGCTAGATACTAGTCACCTTAGTTTTAATGTTGAAAGTTTCTGAGGCCAGTTAACTTTCATATTTTGTTTAACTTTTTTGAGTGATATAGGTCATAATCTAATACAGCAATGAATCACATAAATTTGGAACCAAGTATACCCAGTGGTCAACTCACAATAGTGTCAAGATAAGGGTTTAATACACATATTAAAACAAAAGCAGATGAACAGTTCTAAAAATAAATATTTGGCAGCTATTTTAATACTAAAAGCATAAAATATTCATCTCAAAACAGTGTTCATGGAGTAAGCGATTTCTGCAAGAATGCCCGCAATATCATTTTGTTTCAGTTAGTAATAATTGTAAGGATAGTTTTCTCAATAGCTCAATCTCAATAAGGTAAAAAAAAAAAAAAAAAAAAGAACCATCATCTTGGGTACATACATACATACATACATACATACATACATACATACATACATATATATATATATATATATAAATAAAAGATAAGATAGCACAAATGAAATAAGTCAGTTGGGGACTTACATTTTTGAGCACCGTTAAAAAGTGCTCTGTCTTTTGGTGTATCTCCAACTTCAATAATTTTAGCTCCGGCCAAAAGTTGCATAATGAGGCCTGACGTGACAATAGGTGAAATACCCAGTTCCATAAGCGTTCCCCTGTTCGAAGCCAGGATCACACGAATCCAGTAGAAAGGGTCGGCACTGTCTGAGGACATTATACCAAAAAGCGGTATCTGCAAAAAAGAAAATTATTTAATATCTTAAAATTCACTTGTGATTACACTTTTTTCAATTATGATTTAAACATAACATAAACAAGATTTAAGGATTTGTCGCTTTGTTTAAAAAAAATATTACGCACTTTTGTTTTTATTAATCCCAACATAATTTTGAAATATTTTAAAATTCAGAACAAGTAAAGTTATTTTAGAAAAATTCATGGCATACAAGACAAAACCAAATCAATTTATCCTATAAGAGGTTATTTAGATATATATACAACTCAAAAATGTGTAAATACAAATGACTTGGCGTAGATCAAACTTATTTTAGTTAAATTTGAATCATTCAAATTATGTACATTCACACAAATTTTGTCACTAACGACCCGGGTTTCTCCTTACAGCATTCGATTTAAATTTAATATTGAAATTCCACCAAGCACCTTCAGTTGAAATCTTAAATTATTTTAGTTAATATAAATATGAATAAATATTATTTTCAGAACTTTTGTTTTTGATTGAAATAAACAGATCAATGATTAATCCATAGCGAACCGATGAAAAAGCACACATAGCATGCAAAATAATTATTTTTCCATTTCATTAAGAACGGAGTACTTTTATTACAGCTGTGTGAGCCAGACCCGGTGAGGTATTTTAAGGTAAGCGATTAAATATTAACATCAGGAGAATAGACATCACGAACATCTATTCCAAAGTTTCAAATGTGAAATTGTAAAAACCTAAATATGATAATGACCTAGCCAAGATGGAATCTGGGACCAATCGATTGCTGGGCTAAAAGCTCATACTGCTAGATAATATAGGCTGATGAAAAATATATAGAAAAGATAGTTTGGTAATATTTTTTTCGATTTTATATTCTATTGATTGAAATAAAAAAACTTATATGATTCGGTGGCTATATTCTATTTTAAAATTATCACATTGTACTTGTCCTTTCACTTGCAGTGAAAGTATTATGTTGTCTTAACGAAACAGTATTTTTTTTAAATATAATAGTAAAATGAAGGAAGGCTTAAATTTTGACGGCATAAAGTTTATATTTCCATTAAGTGCTTAATAAATATGTTTGCATAAAAGGAAAAAGGAAAAAGAATAAATGAACATTTTAGACCTGATAAAAGTATCAATAAATTGAATTATTTTCATATTTAACGATCAAAAGGGTAAACTTAGTATTAAAACAACATTCACAAAAAATATATATAATGTAATATCGGAAATTAAACATTTGATAATGTGGATAACAAACAATACAATAGTAAAAAAAACATACCTGACAACATACTAAGAAGATAAATAATGTAATAGCAGTCCATAATACTTTTTCCCTAAATTGGATCTGAAAAAAAAACAATGAATTATAATATAGAACATTCTTAAAATAATGAAAATTTCAGTAATAATAAAGGATTTCAAAATAGATATTATTTTGCCTACTTAAGGGTAGACGTAAAAATTGGTCAGTGAGTGAAAGTAACATGCAGGTATAGTCACCAAAACAATTTCTGTGAATATAAGACAACTTTCACATATCCGGAAAATAAAATAGGTTACTTAAAGCTGTCACTGATGCGTGAAATGATTAGATAATTGAAAACCAAATTCATTACCATATTGAAAATTTCATTGACAGCAAAACAAATACTTCGTGTCATCTTTTTATCAAGATATGAATCAATCGGGGGGAAACTATAATGAAAGAATCGAACAGCGTTTTCTAAATAGGACACAAGTTATTTTTCAAAATATGAGGAGAACCGAACAGGCTTGCCAAATTGAACAATACATACCTTCCTTTCGGGTTTCGCTATTTCTGGTAAAATACTGCAGAACGGTTTGATTACTTCGAGGAATTTAACTGCAAAAGAAGTAAATCATATTAAGTAAAATGATGGTATTCGTTTCATATACAAATTTGGTAAACGTAAGGCTTTTGTATACGTGGGCAAAAACGATGAGGCAAATGATTCCATTTGGATATTCTTATTAAAATGCAATTTCCGAATTAAATGGCAGGTAAAATTCTAAAATTAGATAACACACAATAGTATACTTACTCCCCATCTTGATTTAATTAATAATTTCTTCTTAATTGAACTATAAACACGTATTACTCCTTCAAATACCACTGACAGAAACGACGGCAACCAGACCCGAAAACCAATCTAGCACGAAGTGAGCGTGCGTAGCCGCAGCATTCGGCTCTTTCAAATGACACGTCCCCAACGTCACGTCACGTGACCGGTGATGTTGGATTGCCGTGTAACGACCTCGACCTTTTAGTTGCCATTACTAAATATTAATGTCACTTAAATATTACTACACCGTATTAAAGCCTATATAAAATCGCTTAAGCAATCCAAAAGAATTGAAAAATGTTTATAAAACTAAAGCTAACCAAATTTTCTATTATTTGTATTATTTACATGGTATATGAAGAAATAAGTTGTTACACTTATGTAGAATACACAAACATTTGGGACACTTACAAGCACATAAAGTATTTTGTAATGTTACTATATAATAAATTGTTTCTAATATCAAATAAGTATACTATAACCACTACTTAATTACAGCAACTAAATTATCCTAGAAAAGAGAGTCCTCATTTTAACAATCATTCAGCTTTTATTGGACATTCATATCTTATTATATTTTAAATATTATTTGTCAAATGGAGAGTTTAAGAAAATTAAAACTTAATATCATTATTGATGTATTTAATTTAGCTAATGTTTGTTATTTTTTCAAAAATAAATAGTGCATTTTGGTTGAGATGCGATTTTTTTAATGAAAAAAATAAGAGGTCCCTGCACGCCACTGGCTCCCTATTCATTTTTTACAAACAAACTTTATCACAATATGATAATAAGGAATGCCTATCCCAACTCGGATGATTTTAAAATCCTATTAACCCAGATTCTATCAATTAAAAGATTTTTTTGTAAATAATCAATTAAATATGTTCTCTTAGTTATAGGTAGACCGTGATTCTAACCCTTAAAAAAATATTATAAGTTATAAGTAGAGACGATCCCACAAGCGCGTATTTGGTGGCTCCAATCGTAAGGACCTCAAAATAACATATACAGTCAATTCTGTTTTTATGCTGGTTTTTTTTTATGCGATTTCGAAGTTATGCGTTTTTTTAGAAATTCATTTTTTTTAAATGTACTATATTTTATGATATACACAAATGTTTAATGTTACATCGAGGGCATGTGTCGTTGCATTTAGGATAGAATAGAGAATGAATCATAAACACAACCGACATTTGGAAAAAAATACGATTTTGAACTGTTTAAATCATGTTGCATCTGCCATCGCTGAATAAAGTCCACCTACTTGGGTGTGTTACAGTCGATGAAATCATTGAAACATCGGCAATATCAGCTGAGATGATTGCTTGAGCACATGAACTTGGCGGAGAAAGGTTTGATACCTTTAGCGAAAATTGTATCGACGGATTACTTACGGATAATGCTATAACCTAACCTAACCTAAACTAACCTGACCCTATCCTTCTATCCCTACTCTCTTCGGAAAAAGAGAGATTGAGCAATTGAGTAACAAGCAGTTCTCGTAGAAACATTTCTGTTGGGATAAACTCCATTAGAAGTCCATTTGCTCCACATTGGGAGCGGACATGGCTTAAAAAAATGCTATAAGTGACGATGATGTCATAAATTTAACTTTAACTATTGACAAAAAACCATAAAACGATAACGAACTGGAATTTCTACCAGTTCCTTCACGAAGGTCTCCAACTTTTTTAATTTAATAGCTTTAAAAAAAAATTGGTATAACAAAATGCATAATCAATTAATTATCGAAAAAGAAAATTTAAACAAACTCTGATTGTTCAAACATGCTACTAATTGTATTGTTAGAAAAAACCATAGTTTTATGAAATTGATGTGCAGACTATTTTTTCCGAAAAAGAGTGAACTACAGTGACTGAATATTTTTTAATATTTTTATGCAGTGTTTTTCCCCTAATTTTCTTATACTTTGCGATTTATTGTATATTTTAACTCGCTGTTTCAAAGTTATGCGGATTTTAAAATTTATGTAACGTATTCCCACTTTTTCTATGGTAGTCGAGTTTTTTTTATGCGATTTTGGGTATATTTTGACTCGCTGTTTCAAAGTTATGCGGATTTTGAAATTTAAAAAATCGCTTAAAAAAGACTTGATTTCTATATAAAAATTAAGGATGCGTTCCATGAATTTTAAAATCCGCATAACTTTGAAACAGCGAACTAAAATATACACAGAATCGCACAAAATAAAACTTGGCTTCCATTGAACAAGTGGGGATACGTTCTTGTGAGTCTTATGACACAATTCCCAGGATTAAGTCACAAGTCCTCATTTTTAAAAAAAATACTCAAAAACCACCACGGATGTCTTGGACACCTAGTTCTGATGTGCAATCAAAGTACCCCATCTACGACTTCATATGAGACCGAAGCCAGGTAGGGTTGTTTTCGGAGTCCATTCCTTTTTATTATTATCTTCGACTTAATGCTTCGTAGGTCAAATCTATCTGATCAAGGTAATGCTGATACTTTTTTGTAACCTTAGATGATGTCGTATGCGATAAATTTGTTAATGACATCCAGCGGGCTATTGACGGGCTAAAAAATAATTGTGAGGTTATTTCCAAACCTGACTATTTCCATTTTTTCACTCTTTCAAGAAACGAGATTTTCTATTATAATAATGGGGAATTACTACTATATTATAAATAGGGAATGCAAATGTTTTTGTGTCAAAAACAAAATTTGACTAATATGTAAGTACAACTAATTTTCATTTATTTAAAAAAAACGAAATTTTTATTTTTGTTTCCAGGAAATTTCAGCTGGCTTGTTTAAAAAACAATCACAATTTCAAACAGCAAAACCACATGGGATTTGATCGAATTGATGAACAATTTATAAACCAATTGATGCCTGGCACAACAATTTACAATCCTGTATACCTGACTCATTATCGCCAACAAATATTCAAAACTTCTCTAATATATATTTCATAAAAACATTTTTGAATTGAAAATTTGGAAAGTGGGTGACAAAATTAAAAACCACTCCGGGCGACAAAAGCTTTTGTTACGTCACTGCAATTGTCACAATACCTATGACGTACATACCTGACGTGTTGACATCACTTGTTTTCAAAATACTTAAAAGCTTAAAGCCCCGGTTGCCAACCACTGTTCTAGACCAGTGGTGCACAACTTGTGGCATGTAAACCACACGCGGTCCAAAATAACTTATGATTTCTTGCGGCCTACATGCTGAATACGAAGTTTTTTTAAACAATATCTCTCGGTATAATTTAGAATTTCGACTGAAGGTGCTTGATGAAAATTTAACTTTAAATTGGAACTATTTTCATAATGTACGTTTCCATATAAATCTTCAAAAAGATTTTTATGGAAATGTACATTATGAAAATAATTCCAATTTAATATCTCTCCAGAAGTTTGTTAATACTTATATGGATGTAAATTCTGGTGAAGCTCCCGCGAACGTAAAGATTGTTTTCATAACACGTATTTATTGTTAGTCATCAGCAAAAAAACCTCAAAATTATGCGTGATGGAAGATCGTAGAATTCTTTCGGAAAATAATCACACTTTACGTATAAACAACAAGTGCTATTTATATTTTATTTTAAGACTCAAAATATTATAATATATTATCTAGCAATTTTTAAGCCCTGCGGTATGTGAAAATTCGGAAAGGGATAATTTTTTTGTATTGTGGATCACTGCCCTACTATATGCCTTGCAGATGTAAGAATAATAATTACAACTTTCGTTGTATCATTTAAAAAAATTGTTGTTTTTACAGGGAATGCCAATGCGCTAAATATTTTGAAATTGGAAAATCATAAGAAATCTTAAGAATTTTACAGGTCACTTGAGCTCAAGTCGAAAAGAATAGAAAGACATCATAAATACCCCATCACTTTTAAGATGTTCACTGTCAATACTTGGTGGAATGGCATTAACTAGAGTTTCATTTTGTTTAAAAATTTCCCAAATTTTAATTGTGTTTATAATTGACATAATTTGCCACTTATATTTATTGATGATTTTTTAATTGTATGTTATAGGTGTTAAGCATTTTTATGTTGTGTAATTATAATGTAATTTGTAAATCCTTTTAATTGTTAGTAATTGCTTACACCTTTTTATTTCAATTGAACTTGTATAAATATCACTGTTTAATCTATTTTCCTTATCAGTTGATAATGCTCGTGAGGAGTGAAACTGGTCCTGATCAAATAAATTTTAAAGTACTAAAAATCTTTTATTATTTTTACAAATACCGATGATTAAGATTCCAAATTTAAGTAGTAAAAATCTAAATTTGATATTAACATTACTGAGAAATGAGCCTAGGCCGGTCTGATCGGGCAAAACTTTTTATCATTTTTTTTTATTTAATCATTGTTTTATTTTTTGAATGAGGTATTAAGCTATATTTGGCTGCGGACTCATTTTTGTGATATACGACAAGTCGGAATTCTTAAAATATCATTTATCTAAAAAATGTTCAGTCAACTTAGTCAACATAAAATATAGTTGAATGATAAATTTTAATATAAAATAAAAATAACTTTGATTATTCCACGTATTGTGTATCAAAATGTGACACGTGTTTCGCCTCTTTCAGAGGCATCCTCAGACAACTACTTTTGCAAATGTTTGCTTAAGTACGAATTCGAAATGTAATTTTAATATAAAATGAACTTCCACAAAGTTACCGCCGAATCCATCGAAAGTATGATAAATTTTAAATTTAAAAAAGTTCAATAAATCATCAACGCACATTAAAATGAAAAGGGTGTAATACTTTTTGGATATTCAGTTTTAGATTCAAAAAATTTAGGAAATACATTTTCAAACAATTGTGTATTGGGGAATCGCAAGAGTATCAACCTTGATTTCTTATGAAAACATCTCATGTCTTTTTCAATGTAAATTAGTATACAGACTACAAAAAGTAAATGCAAATTCATTATTGACGTATGATGGAATGCATCTCAGCAGAAAGCGCCACACGCTAAACCAGTGGTCGGCAAACTGCGGCTCTTTGGCTTCTTAAGTGTGGCTCTTTCAGTGCGATTGAAACTTCATATTTCACGCGCAGAAGTTGGTTTTCGGTCTCAAAATTTAGAGTTGGAAGAGGCGGTCTTAGCCATCGTAACTCAATCAGATTGAGGACCCTTTATGCAAAAGCCAGCTTAGAAGATCCCTTAGCAAGTTATTGACGATGTACCTAGCTGACATATATCAAAATATGTCACAAAAGGAATTTCAATCGTTGTATAGTTGATATTTGGATCAGTTGACTAATGAGTTTGCCAACCACTGCGCTAACCTATTCGATGAAACTGAATATCATTATTGATGTATTTGGATTTCCTAACGTTTGATGTATATTATTAAAATAAATGGTGCGTTTTGGTTTAGATAGGAATTTTTAATGAAAAAAAATAGGAAGTTTTTGCTTACGCACGCCACTAATAAAGAATGTTTCACTCAGCTGAGATGATAATAAAATCTTATTAAGCTATATTCTATCAATTAAACGATTTTTGTGTAAACGCAACTTATAATTTCTTTTAATTATAGGTGTCTCTGTATATCGTGACACTTACCCTTAATGACTAAGTACATTTGATGTAATTAATGCTTTAAAATAAGACTGGTTGGCTAACTAACACCATATTATAAAATCAGATATTTAGGTAAATAATTATTTAGTGATTTTATTCTCATAGCATGGTTGTCAAGTTGGCTCTGTCTATGGTCGAATTCACGTATATGACCATAGATAAATTGTCCATGCAATGTTATTGACGTTTAATTTAAAAGTATGTAATTTTTCAATACGTGATTAAGGTTAATGTCAGACTGTTGATAACAATATAAAATGCAAGCGCATAGGCCCGGTGCTCTCAAGCAGAGTAATAAAACCCATAAAGTTGGTCGTCATCGTTCGAAAGGATCAATTGATGCAGCCACAAAAGGTATTTTATTTTTCACGTGGAAAATTGTAGGTTAAAACTTGTATTATTCTCTGGACCGGCTCGTGGATTTTTGCGTGTTCGCGGTGCGCAAAACTAAGACTTAAAAAAAAGTTACATCAAAAAAGATAAAAGCTTAGTGGGGCGCCTATGCACCCTATGCGGGACTATGTTATTCATGTGCATTCGAATATGTAAATTTGACGCGATAGTCTTCGTTCGTGAACAAAGCAAACGATAGATACTATAAATGAAATTTAGTACACTTCTTGTAGAATATGAGTACCATGTTGTAAGATATATTCATTATACTTTACTGGGTGTTTTTAGGAAAAGTTAATGTCAAGACTATTACACGGAGGAATCGCCTCTTATTACGAAGAGATGAACGCAAACACCAGGCACTGCAGTCGCGCAGAGTCAAAAGAGAGGAGTTTCTTATGAAGAAGAGAGGTATTGGTGGCATTAACACAGCACCATTTTTAACATGCATAGTGCCATTGAATGTTCAGTTGGAAGCTAAAACTGCTATTGATATATTTAGCACTTGCCATGATGATGCTGTCGTAACTAATTCGCCAAATGGAGTCATCCACATTGGGTATGTAAAAGTTTTACTTATTTTTAAATATATTTTAATACCCAATTTGAATATTCAAACCCTATTCTCTTCTTAACCCTTTGGCTGCCGAGAGCCGAAAACTACCAATTTCTAGTTATAACACTGAGAAACTAAACCAGAAATATCTTTTTTAGTACTACAATAGAAAAAAATATGTAAATGTAATTTAAATAAACGCTAAGTTAAGAAAGAAAAAAGTTCTTAATGATGATTTAGCATTTTTTAAAATAAAATATGAAAATTTTGATTAAGGGGTGATCAACCACACATTTCTCAGTGATCGACCTTCTAGCCAACAATTTAACATATCGTATTTATGTAATGAAGGTTTCTAATCAATCTGTTTGGCTGATAGAGAAATATCAAATATCTTGTTTTATTAATTTAATATAATTTATCTGTTTCAGATTGCCTGTTTTTAAACAACGTTTTTCTTTCATCTGCCCTGAATTGGAAAATGAATTCGAAACACTTGATGCATTAAAAGTAGCTGATTCAGTGCTGTTTTTGATATCTGCTATTGATTTACCTATTGACGAATGGGGTGAAAAAATATTAGCCTCGTCCATCGGACAAGGAATGCCCACACCCATTGTTGCAGTTATGGATATCGAAAGTTTGAACCCTAAAAAAAGAACACAAGAAAAGCAAAATATACAAAAACTCATATCGAAGTGGTTGCCCGAAGAAAAAATATTTCAATTTGATAAAAATTCCGATGCTTTAAACTTGTTTAGACGTATCGGAAATCAAAAACGAAAATATCTTCATCACAGAGAAAAAAGGCCGTACTTATTAGCCGAAAATTACAACTATACTCCTAATGACGAAGGTGACATGGGCGTTTTAAAGGTGTCTGGATACTTGAAAGGCGTACCTCTTAGTGTAAATGGCTTAATTCACATTCCCTGCTTGGGTGATTTTCAAATGTCCCATATTCACGAGACTAGTGATCCTCATCAATTGGAAAAAGCGAGGTATGTTAAAAAAAAAAGCCACTGAGGCAACCTAAAATAATAAATATGTATAGAGGAAAATCCTGCAACCACATCCGCCTTGGGTTTTCTCATCAGAAGTGGAGGAAATCAAGAGTTCATGATTTTTTTAATAGCCATGAAATCTATTGAATCTTCTGATAAATGTTTGTCTTGCTTAACCACTTATATTCTTCAACCAAAGATTGATAAATCTATTTATAATTTTCAACTTTCAACACTGAGCAACCATATGTAATGTGATTTCCAGGGCAAATGCAGACAATTTAATGGATGGTACAACTAAAATACTGACTATGAAAATTTTGGAAACAGCAGATCCTGAAAAACAAGATAATCTTATTTCTGAAAATATCCCTGACGCAATGGACGCTGAACAGACTTGGCCGAATGAGGAAGAGATAAAAAATGCCCAAGAAGAAGTAATCTATCAAATTAATACAAATCAAAATATTAACTTAATCATTTGTAATTTACACAAGTAATTTCTGTATTTTTTAGACCAAAAAGCAGAAACTGAAGAAAGTTCCCAAAGGAATGTCGGCTTATCAGGCAACATGGATTGGGGAATCTGATGAAGAAGAAGTGTCTGAAGATAGCTGTGATGAGGTCATAAATTTATTATTAAATTAAATAGTTATCACTTTTAAGGTGTTCACTGTCAATTTTTTTTTTTTTTTAATCCATGTCCGCTCCCAATGTGGAGCATATGGCCTCTTAATGGAGGTATCTTAACAGAAGTTTTTTCTACGAGAACTGTTTGTTACTCAGTCGCTTAACCTCACTTTTTTCAAAGTGAGTAGGGAAAGAAGGATAAGGCTAGAACAGGACTAGTGGTTGGCTAATCGCTATTCTACGCCCAGTTATTAAAGGATTAGAAGGATTGGAGGAGAGGAAATGATGTGAATTGACATCACAAACACCCAGTCTTCGATCACAACTTTGAATTGAATAATTCTCAAATTCACTGTGATCTGACCGGGAATCGAACCCAGACCTGCGTGATCGGTAGAGCAAGCTCTTACCAACTGAGCCACAGCAGGCGACAAAACTTCACAACACTGTCAATACTTGGTGGAATGGCATTATAATATAAATAATAAAAGATTTTTAGTACTTTTTCTACTTAAAATTTATTTGATCAGGACCGGTTTCGCTCCTCACGAGCATTATCAACTGATAAGGAAAATAAATTAACACACTCAATGCGGACTTTAGTGGAGTATGCATTGCAGCATGCTGATTTTGTAATATTAATAATAATAATAATCTCATTCGTAAATATCAGGACTGCGTGCCGGTCTCCGGATAATTTATGGTACTTAGGAATAACCGTCACCTGCATAAAGGAGCGTTTACAATGCATGTTTCCAAGATGTTTGTAAATAAATTAATTGCATGTTAGCTTTTTGATTTATATAATATTGTATACATAAATACATAGCAAACAATAGATACATTTATCAATATTAAAAAATAGCATACAATTACTTTCATTTACGTGAGTAAAATTACACCTTTTGTAAACATATATGTAAATTGAATATAACATAATAGTAAAAAATAGTTTAAAAAATAACTTGCACTAAGCAATATTATTGTATTAAACAATACTTAGCATTTGTTGGTGATATAACTGAAAGCATGGATCCAGGTTCATTTGGATATTCTGGACAAAAAAAGAGAGGCTTTTCTCTCCTTTTTTCATTCCAACAATATTTGCACTGTCTTCTTTTGGTTTTTCGATCTGGGTATGTTTTGCAGAAAATAGGTAGATAGGAAGACTCTTTTATTTTTTTGTTTTGGAGGGGGGCCTACTAATTTTTCAATAACTTGTAGCCTGTATATAATGATATTTTAGTTGAATTTTGAAAATTGTACATATAGTAAGAATTTAGTAATTGTTTGAAATAAATGAATCCCTTTTTTTTATAACATCTTCATGTTTTTTTAATACATGGGAAGTATGCATTTGATTATCGTAGTTATGCCAAGTATGCATTTGACCATCGTAACCAATCCAGCCATGAAATTTCTGACGAAATCGTCAGAACGTCTCCGCGGTCTTTCCATTTAGTTGCACATATTCCTTCTGGGGTATATTCTACCACGGACTCACTTCTTTAAAAAAAAATATTTGTAGCTTTTTATGTATAAAATTCTAGACAGAACACTTCAATACTCAAAGAATCTTAAAGAATGTAAAAAGAAGAACAGTAAATATGCAAATTAAAATTTGAAACTTATGTAGTAAACGTATTCTAAGCGAAAGTGTAAGCCAACCTTTATGTGAAAAAACACGACTTCTGCAGGCTCGCACTACCGATTCAATATTATTATTTTTTTGTTGCAAAACAATGAAATAATAATAATATCACTCCAAAGCGATAGGCGCCCGTGTTGTAATAATTACATCGACACGCTAGGCGTTTCGTTAGCACCCAATGAGTTAAACAATGCTTTTTATACAAGTTAAATTGAAACAAAAAGGTGTAAGCAATTACTAACAATTAAAAGGATTTACAAATTATATTATAATTACACAAAATAAAAATGCTTAACACCTATAAACATACAATTAAAAAATCATCAATAAATATAAGTGGCTAATGATGATAACTTAATGATGATTTAGTGTTTTTCCCGCTTCCATGTAATGATGTACTTTTTTGATTGATTTTGTTGAAGTACATCATTACATGGAAGCGGGAAAAACACTAAATCATCATTAAGTTATTCACTTTAATAATGTAGTTTCATTTTGTTTAAAAATTTCTCAAATTTTAATTGTGTTTATAATTGACATCATTTGCCACTTATATTTATTTATTGATGATTTTTTAATTGTATGTTATAGGTGTTAAGCCTTTTAATTTTGTGTAATTATAATGTAATTTGTAAATCCTTTTAATTGTTAGTAATTGCTTACACCTTTTTGTTTAAATTTAACTTGTATAAATAGCACTGTTGAATTTATTTTCCTTATCAGTTGATAATGCTCGTGAGGAGCGAAACCGGTCCTGATCAAATAAATTTTAAGTGGAAAAAGTACTAAAAATCTTTTATTATTTTTATTGAATAGTTATGTTTATTTTATGCAGATAATCAACTTATAGTACCTATTTTTATTATCTATACATATTGTTTATAGTAGATAGTATTAAATTTAAATGTAGCATGAAAAAAGATAAATTGTTTTAAAAATGCTACGTAAGCAAGTCGGTGATTGTTATAATTTTAGGATGCTGAAGAGTTTATGTCGTGTGAAGATGAATATGGGGAAGACGAGAAAGACAATATTGATGACTGTGAAACAGCTACAGAATCTGAAGTCGGCGTTTCTGACGAAAAGTATGATCAAAATATGGACGCAGCTGATGAGATAGAAATGCTAGAAAAAATTAAAGCAGCCCGCAGTGATCAGCAATTTCCAGATGAAGTTGACACACCTGATAACATGCCAGCTAAGGAACGATTCCAAAAGTACAGAGGGCTGGAATCATTCAGGTATATATATATATTTGCAAGATGGTAAAAGCATGCATATTTTTAAAACTGCCAGGCTTTTTACTGAGTGTAGTGACAAAATAATGTATGTCAAAGAATAAGATTAAAATATCTCCTGTGAAATGCAGGAAAATGACTATTTGCTTTTCATGCCAAATTATGCCATTTTTACATAGCTTATCATCTTTGCAAAAAAAAAACAAAACTTATCATTTTATTATTTTTAGAACATCACCGTGGGATACCAAAGAAAATCTGCCTGAAGACTTTTCAAGAATTTTCCAATTCAAAAACTTCGAACACACCCGAAAAAGAATGTTGAGAGATTCTGAAGACCGAGATGGCGTTCAAGTAATTTGAATTTATTTTTCCTCAAACATGAATAATATTTATCATATTTCTGCACGACTAATTCGAATTACTTTTGTTACAGTCCGGATACATAACGGTTACTATCGTAAATGTACCCCAAGTCACGTGGGCATCATTCGTCTCAGATAAAAATATGACATCTAAACGAGCGATGGTTCTGTTTGGCTTATTGCCTCACGAGCATAAGATGTCTGTTGTGAATATTGTGCTGCGGCGAACCGGTGCCAGCGATGAACCTATCAAAAGTAAAGAGAAACTATTGTTTCAATGCGGATATAGAAGATACACAGTTTCACCAATATTTAGCCAACATTCAAATGGACAAAAGCACAAAGTGAGTTTTTGCTACTAATTAATATCTTAACACAATGTTGTCAGGAAACATAAAATTAAGTTTTTCTTGACTGGCGGTCGAATGCGGGACACGTAAAAATATGTTTTTTTTTATACTGTCAGTTGTTTGCGAGGCGTCTTGAGTTTTTTTTGTTAGCGCGAAATACAATGCTGCAGTTAATTATCATCAGTCCTGCTACTCTGCTAGATATATAGACCGGTTGTTTACAGAACGCAACAGTCCTATGCTTAGAACTTTATTTGAGTAGTTACTATTCATCCATTGCTATTTAAACATTTTTTTTTCTTATGTTTACAATTGTTTACCTTATTGTAATTGTAGTTATTTATAAGCATATGTCAAGAGAATTTTAGATAATACATACACCTATATAATATAATTAAAAATATTGATAAGCAACAAGCTGCATAGATCAATTTGTAAATTTAATGGTCTCTTCGAAATGGCTGCAACACCTGTAAAATTGACAGATAAGCAATAAGACAATAAGCAAACAAGACGAGTTATTATACTCTGAAAGATAAATATACTATGTTTTATATATAATGTGTTTAATATTTTAGATTGATAGTATGTGGAATGGCATATACTAAATTGATAACTGGGTTTTATATTTCGAGGGCTTAGGATCACTAGGGGCTATCTACAATAGCATAGTTTTAAGTTTATTAAGGTGATTTGCCCTTGTGCTTCCAACATTATAGTTTCATTTGTAGATATACTCAATCGTAGATATCTTGTTATCAGTTATATGTACATATAGCTTTGTTTTACTAATAAATATGATTATTGCATTGAAAAAACGAGCTCAACTCAAAACACACTTTTTATCCTCAGCCCTCGATATATTATAGAAATGTAATGAAATTATGATGTAATCAGAGTGATTTTATTTTAAAAGATTAAGTGTCAAGTTTGAAAATATCGAATGGCTTTAAAGTTGTGTTGATTTTAAGATAGACATATTTTTTGCGCTCATCACTAAAAAAATGCCCACTCCCTGCTAGTCTATTGTTATAGGCGCCCAATTACAAAGTGTTAATATTTTTAAATAGTTGATAAATTAACATCGAACAATACCTTGACTGTTGTGATATTTTTTTTAGTACGAGCGGTATTTCCAGCCTGCATCCACTTGTGTAGCCACATTTTTTGCACCGATTCAGTTTAATCCATCGTCAGTGCTTTGTTATAAGGTAAAAACAAGATCTAATCAAAAATCTAATTATTCAATCATACCATACGGCGCACCAGGCAGCTATCTGTAGTAGCCAATTTAAATGAGCGGTCTTTATATTAACTCATATAACTGATCAGTTTACAATCTCTTTACAATAACCTTATTTCGTATGTTTTTTTTTTGTATAACATATGACTTATGTTATTAGCTTATATTATTAGACTCAGTTACACTGTTGGATACATGCCTATAAAAATTCAAAATGATCAGTCGCATGTATTTGAACCAATTTGGACCTAGGCTAGTGCCTGGGTTTCTTTATAATTCATATTTCAATGCGATGTTTGACGTTTATGAAAGCGTTAAAGCAGTATTCACAATAATGAAATGCACATTCACTTCTCACTCATACTTTGTGGAGACGCTTCTGTCTCGTTTTGAGCTAGCACACATCTCTTTCAAATTCAGTTGATTGTATAAGATTTCGACCGAAGGTGCTGGGTGGAATTTAAATATTAAATTTGAATCGTTCAAATTTAGTAGTTTGTGTCGCTATTATTAATGATATAATTCTTACAGATAAAAAACAATGCCGCACTTCAACTAATAGCGACCGGGTCGCTATTGTCTTGCAACCCTGACAGGATTGTTATTAAGAGAATTGTTTTATCTGGTCATCCTTTAAAGGTAATACATATAAATTTGTTGTAGTTTTTATACTGAAATTACTGTTCATATATTTGTAACATAACATTCTGTTTTTAGGTGCATAAACGATCTGCAGTAATTCGATTTATGTTTTTCAACCGTGATGACGTTCTGTATTTCAAACCTTGTAAACTTCGAAGCAAGTATGGAAGAACTGGTCACATTAAAGAGCCCTTAGGTTTGTGCTTAATTTTGTAATTCTAAGCTATTGTAAACAGCAATCCACTTTTCTCCGACAAGACGATAGATAGAGATAGTGAATTTCTGATGTATGATTTGTGTAAGACGAACATCTCTATTTGCTTGCGACACATTAACTTTATATACCCAAATTATATTTAAGATAACCAATACTAGCTCAACTGTCAAGAGTAGTAATATTTATAAACGATATTGACTTTAAAAAATTGATGAAATTTGTGCAACCATACATTAACACTTTGGTACGGATGACTCGTATACGAGTCTTTTCGCCGGTCTGACTGACGCGTTGAAATATATACATCCAATGCGACAAATGTTTTAGATTCTCTACAGAGCCGGCGTAATAAATGTTTGATGCATCATTTAAAAAATAAAATTTTAAAATATATGCACAAATAATTTTTTTATTCGGTGATGAAAAATCAGCACAGTTAAAATATAACCTAAAAAAATAGGCCACCAAAATATAAGCAATTGTAGGTTAAAAATAAACTTTTATGTTTTCTAATTTTGTTTTGAAATAAAATAAACAGGAGCAAATGTATATTTGGCTTGTTTTTTATTATGTTTTCGATGAAATATATAATTCTATGTCAAATACCCGATTTTCTATATTAAAAAATACAAAAGTTGAGTATCGCTAATAAAAGCAGGCTAAAATATATGAAGTATTATGCAACAAAATGTTGTACAACTGGTGTCCAAATTATTTTTTAAAATGTCAAATAGTTTTAAAGTTATATCCTTTTTTCGAAAGTACCTAATTTTTTGCAAAATTTCGCAAAAATGCCCCGATGCGAATGTGTCAACATAAATATTAAATAATCTGCCATTTGAATATAATTTTTTTTTATGCTTTTATTGGCTATTGGATTACATTCTTATCGGAAAGCAAAAGTAATAATATGAAATCAGTTACTGGTATTATTGTAATGCACTTTTATTTTTTAGGTACTCACGGTCATATGAAATGTGTATTCGATAATCAGTTGAAATCTCAAGACACAATCCTATTGCATCTATATAAACGAGTGTTCCCAAAATGGAGTTACGACGAGTGCATCGCAGAGGGCACTAGTGTCAACGGTGGGTCAGAGATAATGCAGAGCTAAAATTATATTTTCTATGAATGCATCTTGTAACATAATGAACTCGATAATAAAGAATTATTGGCTAAAAAAACCTGTTACATTACTTTGCTACAATCTAGGAATGAGTAGTTTCATCACAAATACACTTTTGTTAAAGAAGTTTTCATTACATATTATTTGTTAGTCGGTGATTAATCCTATCAATAAACAATTGGGTGCCTATTTGTTTCAGCTTTGTCTTATTTACTCCTAATTTTATCTCATTTTAAATTCACAAAAATCCATTCTAGGAGATTGTTATAAATATTATAACCATCAACACTGTCATCAATTTGTTCTATTTAAAAAAATAGAAAGCGACACATATACAACTGCACTGAAATGATTATGACTAGACGAATCACTAAGCAAGTTGGAGCTGAAAAACTTAGCTATGGAATGAATTTGGTGAATAACATCACCAATGTGTAGTTCAATTCTTGTAAGACACTCGAATGTCTAGTTTGAAGTATCAGTACCTAGAGCTTAAAGGTCTACTTTCAATCATTTGATTTTAACTAGCAGCTAATGTCTCGGTATTGATCTCTACATCATCGATTTCCAACTGGGTGGCATAAAAAAATTGAAAGAAATGTAATATTCTTAACATAATATATATTATAAACAAATATAAAGACAAATAAATATATTTTCACACCGTAACGTAACAGTGAGAGATCAGTGAATCTTGAATTCTCAATGATTCCATTTGTCGATAATCAAGATGTATGACCTTGAGCTGACAATTGATAGTATTATGCTAGTTTATTAAAAAAAAAATGAAGAAACCTTAATTCAATGTTGGTTAAATTGTAGCGGAGAATCTGAAACCTTTTATTATAAAGCAATACAAATACTTCTAACATTCATAAATTCATATTTATACAAACCGTGCTTTTCGGCACTGACTACGATGGAAACTAAGTATCGGACCAGATTAGTTGTAAAAAAGATGAGTAGTATTAACCACATTGCCCCCAAGATATGATTAAACTTATGCTAATAATCAACCGCACATTAAAAACATTTTAGCCTTTTGGCTGCCGTAGAAAAAAGTACGTTTGTACCTAGCACGCCGGTTAAAATTTGCAATTATTAATATAATTAGTTGTTGCCTGCTATGGTTCAGTTGGTTAGAGCTTGCTCTGCCGATCACACAGGTCTAGGTTCAATTCCCGGAGATCAGTGAATTTGAGAATTATTCAATAAAAAGTTGTGATCAAAGACTGGGTGTTAGTGATGTCAATTCACATTTCTCCTCCCATCCTTCTGATCCTTTAATAACTGGGTGTAGCAATAGCGATTAGTCAACCACTAGTCCAGTTCTAGCCTTATCCTTCTTTCCCTACTACTCACTTTGGAAAAGTGTGGTTTAGCGACTGAGTAATAGTCTTGTAGAAGAAAATAAAAAAAAAAACTTCTGTTGAGATACCTCCATTAGGAGGCTATATCCTCCACATTGGGAGTGGACATGGATTAAAAAAAAAATAGTTATTGATTAGGTAACTGGTCTGGCGTGTTGAGCACGAAAAATTTGATGAGATATCTCGTCTGTGGCAGCCATCTTAACTTATTATTCTACAAATTGCATCGTTTGTATTTTTTTGTGTATTAAATTTTAAATTTCTTTTTTTATAATGTAAAATAAAGGGTGAAGAGGCGCAAAGATTACGATTTAAAAAAAAAGGCGTAGTAACAAAGATTGGAAACTAATGCTCTACAGCAGCGTTGTCTAACAGAAATCGTTTGATGGGCCAAATAAAATATTACAGGTATTAATTAATAATTACCATGATACTTTCTTTATTTTAAAAACAGCCAAACAATTATGAGAACATTTTATTTACTTAATAATTAATGTGACACTTGTTTTTTCAGACTATTTGATTTTTTTTATATCGACTGGTTGATTGGTTAAGTTTTCATCGGCCAGCTTGTTGCGACATTTCGTTTTTACTATTTCCAATTTTGAAAAGAACGACTCACAGCAATATGTGGTCCCAAATGCAGCTGTAATGCATATTGCCAGCTTTTTCAATTTTTGTAAATTTATCCTTGAGGATATATTTCTGATAAAACTCACGTTTAATTTCTTCAAACATGCATTTTAACCCGATGCTTGATTTGAGGTCTATTAACTCCATTTGTGACCCAGCTGTCATACACAAAATGCTGATATAAATTTGGCAAATTCACATCTGCTTTTTTTTGTTAGATTTATGAATAACACCATGCAAAATATATTTGTAGAAGGCCAATAGGGCCGCATGCGGCCCGCGTGTTGGACATCGCTGCTCTACAGAATTATGATACATCACCTTGTACAGCTGTTCGAATGTTGCTAATCACAGTCAAACTGAGACCTTTGGAAATATACTTGAATTCACTGTCAAGAAACTGTAAGCTGATCACTATAATAAAAATCACAAAGGAAATCATTTGCACAACCTGAAGCTGTGATCCGGTGCTCATGGAAAAAAAGTTACACTCTATAATGTATTTTTTGCATTTATTTTTAAATCCATACTTTTTCATTATTCTGTAAGTAGAAAGCCACAAAAGTGGGGACAGTACTGAATTTCCTGAAAAATGTGTACATTTATGACTGATACAGATCCGCTTCAAAACACAAGATGATTTGAGTATATTTGCTATCGGATGTCACAGTTGGAAGATCAAATTTCATATCTAACGTAGGCAAAGAATTAATTTTGGAACAGTTTATAAAATATTATAGTAACAGTAACGGAAATACAATATATTATGAAATAAAATCTGTATTTCATGAATAATTATAATTTGTCATACAATTTATTTAAATATTATTTGGTTACTGAGGTAATTCATATAGTTGTTTCAAGAAGCTGTTTTTAAAAGGTAAACAAGCATATCGATGTCAAATTTGAAATATACGCCATACCTTTTTTTTTATTACAAGTTGATTCTGTATAACGCACCTTATGCCATTGGCGACGAGGAACTGATGGGCTAATGTCAGTGGCAACCAACTTAATTATGCAAGAAAATCAGTAGACATTGTCAGCCTAGAGTGCAAAGCAAATTATTCTTCAAATTACGAAAATAAAACTGAAATGATGGATTTTTATAAAATATTTCTTTCTGATTAAATCTTCACTAAAAAACTTCATGAAAATGTAATTATCTTTGGATACATAACAGTCTACCGAATTACTTATTGCTCAAACAACACTATCTACAAAAGTGTAACTTTTCAGGAGAGCCAAAATCACTTTTTATTATTTCGTAACTTTACAAAGCAGATGTTAATTTAAAACCTAATGTTCATATTTTATAATCTATTGTGTACTGTATTTTTATATTGCTCATGGTGATGTTAAAATTTATAGATATTATCTTAAAAAAACATTAAAAAAATACATATAGTTAACGTTAAACTTCACAGGCGATTTAAGAAGAAACCAGAAAAGATATAATGTAAAAGATATTCGTGCCGAGAATGAAAAATAAATTAATCAACCAAAAACTGAAAAATACTTTTTTGTAGATAACGTTGTTTAACTTTAAGCCCTCGAATTCATCTAATATGTTGGTATTTTTTTAATATCCTTACACGCAGAACCCCATATTTGAAAAGCAGATTGGCTAGAGTTGCCAATTTACCTCTTTTTTGCCATAGTTTACTATTGTATAAAATTGCTACAGCATAATGAACATTTCTTTTTTTGGAAAATATATTATAAAATATAAAACTGACACAAATATTTAACTCTTGAAACTGCAGACATGTAGTGTTATTCACATTCGGTTGCTGGGAACGGAATGAGTAAATATATATTTTTTTTATAATGATAAAATTAAGTTTTGCCCTCTGTTGATAATGAGGCTTTGCATTTAGATTCATTTATTAAACCTTATTAGAAAAAAATGAATAATGTACTACACAGGTAAACAGATATTATAATTATCACAATATTCACTACTTTTTGAAATCACATTCTCATTTTTTTAAAGGCTAAAAGAGAATGGTATTTAAAAAGATATTATCTGTACTGCTTTGTCTCATATAAGCACATTTTTAGGTAATTACAGTAACCTTATAATAGTAATGCATGAAAAATACAATAAGGAAAATATCCTCGACTTAAGTTGCGTTAGATAGACTTCAACGTATAATGTTTTAATTTACAAAAGGTCAGGTGTAATAAATACCTTTTGTTAATATTTTTTGGTCTGTTAAGAAAGTACGCCGTAAACTTACTCTAATAATAAACAATACCTGACGAATGCAACATTGCTGGTATTTTAAAAGCAATCAAAATATCTCTTACTATATATAGAAGTCCTCTTAAAGTGGACCCATCTTAGATAAATCCACATGTATGCTCATAGTAAATATTAAACATTTGAACATTGCATCATTACACAAATTAATATTAACAAGATTTGCAGGCATACAAAGAAAACCCTCTCAAAAAAATGAAAAATCAACCATCTCAATTTGAGCCATTATTTACCGCTGGATATTTAGAGTGTGAGATTTTTACCAAATCATTTCTTTAATAGTTCAGTGGAGCAGTTAAAATCATTATGGTTCTTTGTATATTTTAATTTAAAAAAAAAGCTTAATTACAATGTATTCAATGATATCCTTATCATGATATATGAAGATGATTAATATTGTCATGAAAACTTTTGAATCTCATTTATGTCAAGAGTGGATATGTTAGGTGATAAAATCATAACCCAGTGAAAACGGAATACTCAATCAGTAGCAGTTTTCCAAGCTCACACTTATTTTGAATCATTATATTATATTCAAGGGATTCACAAGTTCACGTGACAATATTATTCATACAGCAAGTCATCTTTATGTTAGAAAACATAATAACTGGTAAAACAAAAACGGGACGTACGGAAACTTCTATTAGTTTTTTTATATGCCCGTGACATACACAATAAATATTTATCAAAAAACTACACTCGACACACAAAATATGAATGAGAGACGGAACATGTCACCGCTGTAGGTCAATAAATTTTTGTAAGCTTTAAAACGGAAATACATTGACAAATACATCCAGCATTCATCTCGTTGAACAAAACGATATTTAATCAACAGCTGAATACAATCTGAGTTAGAAGCTAAGATCTGAAGGTATTCGGACAGCGCTTTAACCAAAAATCTATTTTATCAAGTGAACATTTTGAAATTTTGCTTAAAAGTATCCAAGTATTCAATTTGTAATACAAATATTTATATAATATATAGCATTGGCGTATGGAGGCTTTTTCTCTATCACCATCTCACAGCCTCACTTGCATGAGAGCAAGTAAGATATAAGAGCAGACACCGGCATGCTGTTATACCTCATTCACGCTCTTCACACTGATTAAGTGAAAAAGAGAAAAATTCATAGCACACGCCAGATACATACATATATCTGAAATTTAGTACTGACAAGGGTAAAATTTGTTTATCAATGTTTGCATGTTGACATTTAACCGTCAAAAAAAATTGTTCATGGGTCGAATGTAATATTTCGCATTCAACACATTTTCATAAATATTACTCTTATGGGAATAGAAATGAATTAATTAACCTGAAACGATGACAATGTATTTGAGCTCTCAGATATTGACATCAGTTCATAACACAACGTTATGTACATATTACATATTCACATTTAAACTGACAATTTATTAGTTATTTACATAATGTACTGAAATATGTAAGGCGGCGTCCTATGCGCATAGTCGGAGACAGTTTGCAATGGAGTATTTTGTAATCAATCTATAAGTTTAACATTATCTCTCGAACAAGTCTGCGACTCGTCGGGAGTAAACGGAATCATTTACTCCCGACTCCCTCAGTATGTAATATAATCTCTATATTATATTCTATGTATTATATAAAAAGTAACACACAACGGAAGATGCTCTTCAAATTGATATTTTGTTTTAATCTCATTTCGTTAATCAATAAAAAAAAGTAACTCAATATATAATACACAGCTAATTTAATACTAAAATGAATATAAATCTATGTATAGTTATAATAAGCTATGTACAGGAAAGGCTTCAAGATTTAAGTTTTTACATTCTTTTTATATTTCCGTTTATTCTTGGAAGTTTCGTTTGTTTGCGGAGCAGATGTAGGAGTTCTTGCGCTTGCACCGGTCGAAGACGGTTGACCTCCGTTTGTTTTGGCTTTCGTGTACAAATTGTTCAAAAAGTCTTCCAAATTGGCATCACGAGGAGCACTGTATGTGAACATTCCAAACGTTTATTATACCTCCAAACAAGTAAAGTAAATAAAGACAAGAGTGAGAACAGTGAAGACAATAGCATTTAGTAATCTACAACTAGACGATAAATTTGAGTTTTTTTCGTTTTGTCGTGTGTTGGTAGTGAGACACAGCTTTGACTCACTTGACAAATGTATTGATTGTTTTAAAATGAAAACTGTAATAGCTACCTGCTAGTGTTTTGTTTTCCAGACCCGCTCGGCTGCAATTTATTGCCTAAAACGATTCTATACCGCACGTGATGGGTGTTCGCTTTCAGGTGGTTGAGATTTTTTTTCTGCAGATAAATGAGTACATGATTAAATCTGTTGGTAATTAAAAAGATGTTAAAACAAAAACGAGTAGTTCAATTTTACCTGGCATGCGGCCCATTCTGTTATTTGATAAACAGCCCCATCCATGCAAGCGTAGTACATCCAAACTAATCCCCAAAATCCGGATTCAGCCCAAATATCACCCTAAAAGAATAACAATTGTCATATAAATATAATGGAAACACATGTACGATGCAAATTATACATTGGAGATAGACGCTAGTATCACTGAACACATCAAATACAGGATATATCGAATATTTTTGTTAACTTTTTTTTAACTATAGAATATAACTTTCAAAATTTTAAAATGCATAAATATAATAATTTCATTTTACTTTCGAACTATTATCTAGTAGCCTTTACTGATGGTCTAGATCAGGCATGGGAAACCTGCGGCCTTTTGGCTACTCTGGTGCGGCCTTCTGGCCAATTCTCTAATTCTGTAAATTTTTGTAGTTTCGTAAATTCTTGGGATTTTCTATGTCAAAATCCTTGAAAGACCTAAAAAAAAAAGTTCCCACGATGGTAATTTTGGGAAATCCGCAAATTTATGGGCTTTAGAAACTGGCGTGAAATTTTTTCCAGCCAAAAATTCCCTAGTCAATGTTTACTGCGGCCTCCATGTTGAATCAGAAAAATGAATGCGGCCTTTAGAGAAGAAAAGGTTCCCTACCCCTGGCCTAGGTGTTTATTGTGTTCATCTGCGGGTTGGGTTCCCACTCGTATGGCCATACTACTCGAAGGATTAAGTAGTTTGGTTATCATTGGATAAAGTATTCCAGATTATTTTACTTCAACTATCATATGAGGAACGAAAGATTAAAAATGACCATTCATAAAATATAAACAGAAAAATATCACATTAGCATTCATAATTTTTAAAAATGAGAAGGTAAAATATAGCGAAGTAGAGAACACGTTCAGCAAATCATAATTCAGATAAGATAAACAGAAATAGCTACCTCTTTCGCCGAATGATTTATCTTGCATTGTGCACAATATCGTGCAGCATAACACGGTCTGGTGGTGAGTGTTCTTTTATGACGACGCGTGCAATTGGTACAGCGGATAGTTCCGGCGGCATGTCGCACTTTATCGTGCAGCTGTGCCAGCAGCTCTGAAAGTTCTGACCAGGCGGCCTCCATATGCCGAGATTCTAGCAACTTCCTGTCGTAGGCTTCACGTCGTTCCTGTAAATTTGAAGGACACGTTCAGACTTGTTTATTTTATCATAAGACATAAGACTTGACTATAGTGTTGAAATTTATTATAGTTCTTGACTTTTTTACATATGTTAACACACTATAAGCGGGTTCTGCTAATAACTAACTGGTACGTGTAGCGGGCGAAAATCAGCGACAGGTGAAAAAAATCAAATTTTGCAATAATCGCTCTATCTTCCAAACCAGTGGTTATTTTTTAATGAAATTTTGAATGCATACGTACCACATGTAGCTGCTCACTTCTGCATTTGTTTTTCAACGAATAATTTAAGGTTTAATCTTCACCGGAATATTCAGATAAATTATCAGCGAATATTTCGTCATCACTTTCATAATTTTCTGAAGCCATTTTTTAAGGTTTAAAAAATATGCAAATAAAACACAAACGAATTATAGAGATGTATTTCAAAACTAAATTGAAATCTGGGTGGTTTCAAATTCGATGCACACATGTTATGTTTTTTTCTACACGCACATGTGAAATGAGCTATGCATAATACAAATGCATACGCTTTAAATGCATTTTGATGATTTTGATTTGATGGATTGGAAAGCAAGTCTCGCTTTTTTGTTCACTCGACAGAAGGGTAACCTAGTGTTAGAAGAAAGCAAGTATATTTGTGGTATTGTCATATTAATTAATATTTACATTCCTAAAACAAACGACCAAATATGTTTTAAGGACTTCATAACAATAGCTGAGATGTCGTATTTTCTGCTCACACCAAAAGAAATTTAAGTGCAAGAAGAAGACAGACATATTTTAACACACTTACAGTCCTTTTAACATTAATAATTATCAAAACCTACAACACAACACACAAAATCTCATTAAAAAATTGCAAGAGTATATGTATGTGATTCATATAATATGAAGTGTTGGTAGGTAAAGGAAATGAAGTATTATTATTTTTTTGTTGATGTGTGTGTAAGCTGTAAATGTCCTCAAGAGATTGGTATATAATAATCATATGAAATAGTCGAGTAGATATACCTAATCCAGCTTTAAAGCGGATCCGGTGCAAAAGGTAGAACTACCTTTCCCGCTTTAAGTGTGTTAACTTACACAGCTAGTGAAATAGCACAGTAAATATTTTTTTATACAGTATAAAACTGAATTTTAAAAAAATTACTACAAATTCTGTTGAAAATAATTGTTTAATAATCACATTTTTGAGATGCTTCCCAAAGATAATTGACTTACCGGTTCTCCAATCAAGTCGAATGCGTGTTGCAAAATTTTAAAAGCTTCCTCTGCTCCAGGTTGCTGGTTTTTATCTGGATGAACTAGAAAAGCTTGTCGTCTATAGTAATGTTTTATATCATCATCAGAACACTGAACAGCTACACCTAAAATACTGAATAAAAGCACGCGACATTGTCATAAAGCAAACAGTTAACAAAAGGGTTAGTAATACTTAAAAAGAGCTATCACCTAACTAAAATGTATATTGACGCATCAAAAAGTTTCTATTGATTGGAGAATTTCATCACATCACGAGAAAAAGACAGAGATAAATGTTGCAGAAACAGGAATCCGTCACATTTATTAGTAATAAAGATAAGAGATTGTTGGGTTACAATGTTTTCCTACCTCGCTGTGAAACTTTTGAGAGATTTCATAAACAAACTCGGTATTTTCAAGTCTATGAAGCAGCGAGTTGAGCACATACCACGGGGCTTTACAAACATGTCGCAGTGATCTATTTTGAATAATCTGGAGTCTTATGCTTGTGAGCATAAACCCATATTGGAGTAGTGTAGACCAGGGTTTCTCAACGGTGGGCCATGTGGCCCCTCAGGGGGCCACAGCGTGTTCTAAGGGGGCCACAGAGATTTATTTTTGTTTTGGGGAGCCACAGCACAGTTTAGGGGGGCCACGGGTATTAATAAAACGATACGGGGAAGAGCATAATGGCGGACGTCATGCAGCTATTTTTTGGCATTCTAGATTCGAAAATCTCGGAAGAGCTATAAAAAAAGGTGGGTTTTTGAAATTATAATTTTCATGAGAAGATAAAACAATGGTATGGGAGCCACAGAAAAACAAAGACACTCAAAAGAGGCCACAATCTCAAAAAGGTTGAGAAACACTGGTGTAGACCAGTGTTTCTCGATCTTTTTGGGCCTGTGGTCCCTTTGGGGTGTCTTTATTTTTCTGAGGCCCCCAACCATTGTTTTGTCTTCCCATAAAAATTCAAATTTCAAAAACCCAGGATTTCCCAAATTTACCAGCGTGGGACCTTATTTTTTTTTTAGCTCCTCCAAGAATTTTCGAATCTAAAATCCCAGGAATTTACAGATTTGCCCAAATGAAGAGTGTTGGAGCTTTTTTCTTTTTTTTAGCTCTTCCAAGAATTTCGAAATTCCAAAATTACTGAATTTAGGGATTTCAGAAAATTTTCCTGTGGCACCCTTAAGCTGTGTGACACCCCAAAACCAAAATAGATCTCCGTAGCCCCCTTGAAGCACGCTGTGGCCCTCTGGGGGGCCACAGGCCCACCGTTGAGAAGCCCTGGTGTAGACTATGATTGGTCGAATAGTTCAGGGTAAGTCCTTTCATTACCTCCATTTGCCATTTGATAGAGGGAAAGAATTTATAGGTATGATTGCCTTTCGGCGATGCATTCCACTGCTTCTGCCAGGCGTATACTATAAAAAAAGATGTTATGATTCGACAGATTTCTCTCTGAAAGAGAGACAAACAGACTCCTAATCTGACTCTTCTAAAAACTCTGAAATCTTTGCCTGTACAAGCCAGTCATATCAAAACCCTTTGAATCCACAGTCATTGTATTTGAATAGGGTAAAAATATCAAGGTATTTCAGTTCTACAGTTTCATTGTATTTGCACTATAAAGTTACCTGTATGGATCTTTGCCTTTACAAGCCAGTAATCGTTTCATAGCATCATCCCCGGTAGCCGGCAGCGGAATGTTTGTTACATTACGTTTCGTTTTTTCCGTCTCATTTTCAGGCTTAGCTGCAATTATATAACAAAGTAGGCTTTCATTGGTACAGATTTTCTCACTCCGGTAAGTAAGTTAGTTTACTGAAAATGATAAGAACTTACTCATGGTTTTGAACCATTTTAATTTGCGCCAAAATCCTATTCGTGTACTTCCAAATTTCTTGTCAATGTATGTGCCAAAATTACAAACCCATTGTGTATTTGTCGCCTGTTCCTTAACAAATATCCATATACCTTGGGACCATTTGTAAGATTTTGTACCTAGCGTTGAAAGCCTGTTAAAACGGATAATAAAATAGAAGAACAGTTGTAATTATATCAGCTTAGATGATAAATCTTGGCGAAGTAATATTTCTAACAAAATGTGGTGCATATAATTAGGGGGTAATTTTTTGTTTTTTTTAAAGTTAGGGGGTTTTACAAATGAAACATTCTATGCAAAACGTTACTAGAACCAACAGCATTTTATCAGTTAAATTTTCCAGAAATCATAGTACTATATTCGGAATAAGATAAACGGAAATTAAAGTACAAAACCCCAAGAGTGTTGCACACTTGATCAAAAGACAGACAGCACAACATGAGCATTACAAGCCTCACAGAATCGATCCATATTCGCAAACCAGTAATGTACGAAAAACAGTAACAATAATTTTTTAAAGTGTCAACTGTTAATTTTCTTATTACCTTATATAGAACAAAAACAAGGACTTGCAATGAGGCTTTATAGCAATGTTGGGAAACTGACGGATCAGTGCTATGGTCTAAATCAGTGATTCCCAAACTTATTATGCTCATGGACCCCTTTTAAAGCAAAAACCTGACCGTGGACCCCCAAGTTCAATAATGAAGTTTATGCCTTGAATGGTATTTTTTTTATCCATGTCTGCTTCCAATGTGGAGCATATGGCCTTCTAATGGAAGTATATTAACTCTATGGTTGCCACATACGAGATATCTCGTGAATTTTTTCGTGCTCAACAGGCCAAATACGAGTTATCTCGTCAATAACTAATTAAATTAATAGTCGCAAATTATAGCCAGCCTGCTAGGTAATTACTATTAATTATTTACGGCAACCAAAAAGTTAACAGATGTTTATCTGCGAAAACTGTTTGTTAGTCAGTCGCTCAAACTCTCTTTTCTAAAAATATTTATTCTTCCGCGGACCCCCTGACGTTGTCCACGCACACCCAAATGGTTTTTAATTTGTCACGGACCCCCTCAGCAGTCTTACGGACCCCTGGGGGTCTACAGGAACCACTGGTCTAAATAAACACCTAATGATTAAGGGAAATTTATACTAACTTAGTACACAGATTGATGAATACTAAGGTGGGTAATACATGGTTAGGTAAATTTGTCATACTTCATCACACGGACTATTGCGGCGAAAAACTTCACAAACTAAGCTAAAAACCACTCCACAATTTAAAATTATTATTTGAGAGCTTGGCAATCGCCTTAAAACCACACATTATTACGAAGAACACTGATAAATTATGCGAAATACGAAATATAATGCTCTAAAATATTTCGTGACAAATTAAAATAATTTTAAATTGTGGAGTGGTTTTTAGCTTAGTTTGTGAAGTTTTTCGCCGTAATACTCTGTGTGATGAAGTATGACAAATTTACCCATGGTTATAATATTCTTTCATCAAAGATATATTATATATGTGATGAAGGACATAATCTTCATTCACTTGACAAAGATTTCATATTTCAAAGTTTTCATCACATCAGTCATAAATAATATGAGTCGTCTGGTATCAGAACTGTTCCATACATGATGTATGGAACAGTTCTGCTTTTAATACCAGATGACTCATATTATTGATTCTATTCTTTTAATTATTAATTTATTTGAAAATTAATGTTTTTTCAATATTGAGTAACTACTATACTTTCAACTAAATTAGGTAACAATTAAAAGAAATATAGAATATGTCCTGATAATATCAATAATGTAACCATAGAAAATGTTAAGACTTTATAGGCTCTTAAAGCTTCATCGCTGTTATGAAACAAATATTTATCCTTCTTCAAAGATAGATGTCATGTAATATAACCATTTAATACCCAACTATTTGCTAACATAAATATGATATGAAACTTACAAATCGACAGAGAGATGGGCGCTCATTTGGAAAATATCCACGAGAAGGTTATAAAACCAGACCATTACACGGAGTAATATCGCTAGCCAGTTTTCTGCATGAGCTTGTAATATTCCCAAGTAACCTGCACCTCTGCCTTTTTTCTGTTTCGGTTGAGTACCTCTTTTATTTCTATCAGAACCGCTCTTAGCTGATTTAGAATTATAATTAGATTTGCCATCTTTATTTTTTCGTCTAGTTTTATCATTATCGTTAGTCGGCTCATGAGATACAATCTCCTCGGCTCCGTTCATGCAGGTACCACTGTTTGTTTCTTGTCTGTCACTCTTTTTGGCAGGTTCAGACTTTTTGGTAGTACGTTTTTTAGTATTGGTTTTTTCATCAGGCTGAGGAACGAAAACAAATTCCGAATCGCAGTTTGTGTAATTTGGTGCTTCTTGGGATGGGGCGGAGTCCGTATCATTGGATAAATCATCCAGAGAAACCCATTTTCTCACATTTTCATTCTTATACTTGTGTTGTTTATCAGAATTTGAATTTTTTTTCGGAAACTCTCCACTATTTTCCCCACTGTCACTCCCCGATGAAACTTGAGCGTGGAATACATTTTTTCTGCTGGCGTCTTGCTTCTTTCCTTTCTCTTCACCCTGCATAGGTTTATCCGAACTACCCATAAAGCTTTTTGTCTTGTCTAATTTGCCAGAGCCTTGCTTCATGTTGTTGAATTTATTTTGCTCTTTTCCGTTCGATTTCTTTTTAGTATTTTCAGTAATGTTTTGACCTTTCGGCGTTTTGGATACTACAGCTGAGTAAGACGGCCTCATAGGCTTGACTTCGGCGACAATTCGTTTCTTCCCGGTTGCCTCGACGCTAAATATACAGTCTGGCTCTTTTCGATTGAACTGTTCAACAGGTTTTATCTTTTCTGATTCTAGATTACTGTGAGGAATATTTTGTCCTCTCTGTGCCGGTTCTACATTTAAATTTAGCAAAGAAGGATCTCGTTGATAGTTGATATTCGGTTGGACATTCATAAATGTGTGTCCGAAAGGTGTGTACGTACCTGAAGGGTTATTATTCCAGTTGCCAAGAAAATTGTCAATTAGATGCTTTTTACCAACAGTTGGTTGTTCGTAAGTTGGTAAATTAGACAAAGTGGGCGATTCCATATTATTGTTTTCCTGTAACGATTGGTGATTTCGATTAAGATCGTTGAACTGCTGTTGCTGTATTTCCGCAGGAGGCATGTGTCCATACGAAGGCGGTTCTAAATGCAAGGAAGAAGTTTCAGGGGACATGTGATTCATTGGCGGCATATAATTCATCATCATGGGCAGACAGTGTGGCTGCAGGGGTACGTTATGCCTTATGTTGGGATTGAAAAGTTCATAATTGTTTAATGGGACCATATATTGCGGTTGATTCTTTTCATTGTATATAATTTTTGTTTTCAGAATTTGGCCATTTCCCAAATCCAAACAGGCAAAGCCTTGCTGGTTTTGCATACCGCTTATGTCAATGTTTGTATTGAGATTTAAATATGCATTCTCACTGTAACTCCCGTGACAATTTTCAACGTTTACTGACGATTCTGCAGGTTTCTCGCAGTTGTTGTTCGGAAAGGCATTGGACGAGAACACGTCTTGGTGGGAATATCTTTCTTGCATCAAATGATCCGGAGGCGGAAGAAATGCCTCGCTATTCACGCGGACAGGCTGATTTCGGTTTGGATTGATGCAGGCATTGTCATTTTGATTAATCGACCACTGACCGTGGATTTCATGATACATATCTCGATCGTTTGGTGAATCTGCCATTTTTGGTTAGGAGACTCTCATTCGCATGCAAGTGTTGATGAAGCCGTAAATGAGAAAATTTAAAAAATAGGGCATGAGAACGTCTCGAGAACACGCATTTAAAATAAAAGAAGACCTGTAGTTTAATAATATTTCACAATTTTCTACAGGCCAGCTTAAATTTATTAATCAAATGACAGAACGACGGCTTGAGTTTTGATTGCAATGTTGTCCTAAATTAAAAATGTTTCATAATAGCATACTCTTCAAAAAATATTTTTGAAGCTCGATAGATGTAAAACGTTGACAAAAATAAAATCAATATCATACAATCATAATCTTTTTATTAGTAGGTATACTCAAAATATGATAAGTTAAGCAAATTTCTTGAAACTTAGCTGTTTCATTAAAATATTACCATGTTTAGTACTGTTGAAGTTTTAATAACTGAGGTTGAAAATTTCTTTCATTCGAATGTATTTTTCATCAACAGTAAAATAAAAATCCAAAATAATTGTTTGTAAAAAAAAACCATATCAATTCTATAAATTAATAGGAAAATATGGTAAATTATTATTCTGCTCTTGCAATTTCCATCTTTGGTTTCTCCGGTCGTATGGGTGTTCGCACTCTTATTTATCTGTGAATTATATTTCAGAATCAGATTAAGTTATCATGGGTTCTAAGATTTTACATTTCACCTCTTCAGCAAGGGTAATGATATTTTCAACAGTAAATAAGTGTTCTAAGGGTTGATAGAGCCGGCATGTATTTTAAAGAATAGTTTTTATTATGCAATATTTAAGTTGTATTTATGGTTTGAAAGTGAGTGCAGTCCTCATGACATCAAAATGAATTTGTGAAGATCTGGAATTCAATTAAATCACATGATAGCATACACTTTCTACAATTTTTCAATATTTGGTTGAGTTGCTATGGTCACATTAAAAAATCATTTGACTAAAGTGACCTTGTCACAGCTATCAAGGGTTAATTCTGTTTTTATATTACCTACGCTTAACATGTCTTATTCATATTATAAAAAGTTTTTAATTTTTTTTAAGCGCGATCGTTTTCGATGATTAAAGTCGACGCTTTTGGTCGGTGTAAAAATTGTCTTAAATTACCTGTCAGATATATTATTATCTGCATATTATAATTAGGTGATATTATTTCAATAATAAGGATATTTTATAACTCCATTCGAAATAAATTATTAATTTTGAAGCAGCAGCTTTTATAATGGTGACAAAAATATAAATGGGGAACTGATAAAATGTAATATAGGATTCATCTACCCACAGTTTTATTTGAATTTTCCAACTATATAACCTAGAAAATATAAATTATGACCTGCTTCTTTTTGAGGACTTTTTAAGTTCTTAATATGGCCACTTATTGGAATGATAGGGCTAGTGGTTAGCACATCTCTACACCCTGTTTTTAGAATTAAATGGGTTGGAGGGAAGCAGACTTCTCACATCTCCAAACAGAAATCGATAACTCGATTGAAAAATCAATTTATTTAACAAAGTACTGGGAATTGAACACTTGAGCACCATAATCGAATCCAACGATGTTGAACACTTGGCTTAAGGCCTGGCAGTTTTTGTATGTGATAATTTATTCAGTCTAAGCATGTTAAATTAACCAGGAAAAAATAATATTTTTTTATTTCGGTAGATGAATATTATGTCACGCTGTGTGATGATCTATTTCTCTATCAGTTACATTGGTAAAATGGATTTTTTAACGTCTTAGATAGAAATTAATTCATCTTGAAGTCGGAGCAGGTATATTAAATACCTCCACAGCCATATTTTCTAAAAGGGATCAATAGTTATTATTGGTAAATTTGTCATACTTCACCACACGTACTATTGCAGCGAAAAACTTCACAAACTAAGCTAAAAACAACGCCACAAAGTATGACAAATTTACCTTATTTTTATCCGAATTCCTCTATTGCGTAAGTTTAGCGAGGCTATTATTTCATTGTTTTTATTTCACGTGATTCATATCTGGCTTGTGTTTCTATAGAGGGTAGGCTTAATGAGATGCCGATACTTTTCAACTACCCATGATGCGGATCTGGTTGTTATTGGAACCGGCCCAGGAGGATACGTGGCAGCCATCAAAGCTGCTCAGTTAGGCATGAAGGTATTTATATTTAAAACATATTAAGCGGGCTTTAATTTGATTTACTTATTTCTTATACATGTATGTACACGTTACAAAAATTACAAATTTTAAGATTATTAATTTTGTAGTGTGAAAAATGATACAAACATTCAGAATTTCCAGTGCAAGGAAGTCAGCTGAGAAAGTACTGACAAAATTTACTTTAAAACAAAAATACTATGTTTCTGAACTCAGTTACGTCCATGCGAAATATGCGAAATAATGTGTGATTCTACAGAAATTAAAAAAGTATGATTTTGAGCACAGATTACAGAAATAATCGCAAAAAGATATAAGATGTACCCAAAATTTAAACGAATTCTCTCGTTTTGTAAAATGAGTTTTTATAAACGTGAAATAATATTTTTTGTAATGATTACAATCAGAATATGAAACATGGGAATTAATCTTAACTCTTACCACCCCAATCTGATTCATATTTTGATTTGATTATTTTTATGTGATGGAATTTTAGGTTTGATTTTAGAAGTGATAGGTTTTTCTTATACATTTTCAATCCATAAATCATGTTGAATACAAATTCAAAAAAGCTAAAACGTGTTGCCTAAAACTTCAGTCATAAACAAAAACACATATCGACGGCCATAAGTTGATTACACGTAACCGACATTTGTTCAATTTTACAGGACAGCCAAAAAACTGTATAGATAAATAAGTTTTGGGAAATCAATGAAAATGAAAGACACTTTGGAGTAAAATAATTGTTATGTATATTTAAAATAATCTGTTACAATATTAATTAAATAAGCTTTTTAGTTACAAGAATGTTTGATAAGAGTTAACAATTTTAATTAATACGAGATGTCAATATTTTAATAGAGCTTGAAAAAATGTCAGTTACGTGTTGTCAACGTATGGCCAGTCGATATATAATAATGAATTTGATAGTGGCGACGATAGTGACTATAGGAAAGAATTGGACGATATATTTGACAATTTGCAAAATTGAAAAAACCATCGCTCCATCCTGGAGTCTGTTTTGAGAAGTACTGAACGATTTTTTTTTATAAAAATTAAAATCAAAGATTTAAATATATCACTTTTAGGGTTTCACTGTCGATACGTCAGTTGAAAATGCTCATCATGAGCGAAATCGGTCCTGATCTTGCTAAATAAAATTGAAAATAGTACAAAGGAACATTGTGTTTTTTTAATAAATTAAAATATATACTATACCAATTTCGCCGTGGAGCTGGTAGAAACAAAGTGAAGTAAAGGCAAATGTATATAAAAACCAATAATCCTTAAAAATAAGTAAATAATAAGTGATATATGAAAATAAGTGATACTTGAAAATAAGTAAATAATAAGTGTTTTTTTATTAATCAAAATTTCATTAACATGTAATGATTAATTATTTATAATTATTTTTTATTAGGTAGTTGCTGTAGAGAAGGAATCGACACTCGGTGGCACATGTCTGAATGTAGGTTGTATCCCTTCAAAGGCATTATTGAACAATTCACATTATTACCATATGGCCCATGGTGGAGATCTGACGCAGAGAGGCATCAATATCTCAGGGGTATCGTTGGACCTTGAAAAAATGATGGGACTTAAAGATAATGTTGTAAAATCATTAACTGGAGGAATTGCTCAACTTTTCAAGAAAAATAAAGTGAGTTCCTCATTCATAATAAGAGATTTATAATACGTTTAGGTAAATCATGTTGGTATTTATATATACATTGTATCTTTAATAGATGTACAAAAACCTCTCAGTTTTCATATAACAGTATTTCAATAATTTAAAAAATAGTTTTAATTGAAAAAACATTGCACAACCCTGTTAAATGATTTTGTTACTTATTGTAAACACATTATTTGATGATTTTAGATAACATCCATTAGTGGACATGGTGAAATAACTGCCCCCGGACAAGTTTCTGTGACTAAGGCTGATGGCACAATTGAAACCGTAAATACAAAGAATATCCTCATAGCTACCGGATCTGAAGTCACACCATTCCCCGGAATAACGGTGAGATATACTAATTTAGTTGCTGGTATTTATTCTATGAGTAATCATATAATATAAGCTCTTTTTAAACCATATCAGTTCGCTACCTACATTGCTACCATGCGCCACTTGCATGACGTCATAACCACATTTTTATTCCTACTTAAGCAACCCCTAGTTTCGGAAAATACATGTAATATAAAATAAATTATCTTTATAGATTAGGCATGTTAAACACGCGGATCGCTCATGACCTGTTGGTATATTTTTTTTCAAACTTTGAAGAATTGAGTAATGAAAAATGTTTTAAGTTTTAAGTTTCAAGTTTCTTCAAAAAAAAGATAACTAGGTATTCAATTTACATCAGCTTTTATACATTACATTTCAATTCCAACATTCTTGTATCTGTATGATTGTTATTTTATTGATTGGCGTATAATATAAAATGGTTAAATTCAATTTGAGTTTTTTTTGTAATGGGTGCAATACTTAATTTTGTCCTCGGTGGTGAACAAGATTGACACGCCCGATATATATGTAACTAAATTATCTATAACCAAACTTTTAAGGATCTCTTAGAAATAAATACTGCTAATTTGTAATCAACAATTAAAACAAATTAAAAACGAATTAGGTAAGAAAGGTACCTATAATGATTTCAAAAGTTTTTTTTTTCAAATGAGAAGGACAGTACATGGCATTACAGCTGACGCCGATTCACCATGCACTTGACAAATATAATTAAAATATTTTGAAAGTACAAAACCAAAAAATAAAAAAGTAAAAGCTAACTAACAGTTGACAAATATTGTTACTAAAAATGTCCACTTCTCTAGGCAATCAGTCGAACAGCCCTTGAAACTGGTGACTCATATGACTTACGCAAGGAACAAGTTTTAAGAAACAATTTTTTTTTTGTTATGGTTTCTGCCACGTAGGAATAAATTGGAAGCATGTAAGTTAATAGTCATGAGAATTTCAGGATTATTAACTCGTCCCTGATTATTAATTCTTAATTCGATGGTTGCCACAGACGAGATATCTTGTAAATTTTTTCATGCTCAATAGGCCAAAGACGAGTTATCTCATCAATAACTAATTAAATTAATAATTGCAAATTATAGCTGGCCTGCTAGGTAATTACTTTTAGTTATCTACGGTTTCTAAAAGGTTAAATAATCATTATCAAAATTAACAAATGGGAAATCTTTATAATACAATTAATAATGTCGACAACTTTACCAATTGTTTGCTGTACCTTGTAAATTTTCTTTATTCATTCTGTATTTATTTATATTTTTATCATAAAATATAAAATAAAATTCGATAACTTTGTTATTCTACTTGTTGTGTTACAAAATGTGACACATGTTTCGCCTCTTTGAAAGGTATCATCAGACATTTACGAATAAACTAAAATTTGATTCTAATTGTTGTCCTAAATCAAAAAAAAGTCTGGATATAAATATATTAAATTAAAATTATTGTTAATATGTTCACATAAAATTCAATTGCTATGTTAAATGTTGTAATATAGATTACTAGACATGACTAACATGTAAAAACATTTAAAGACTTGAGCTGTTGCTTTTTTTTTACATTTAATCAAAGAAATGCTTATACTTAGTCCGCTTTTTGTGTCATGCGGATTCTATCTGTTATCCGCACCGCGTGCTTTCATATAACATTTTATTGTGAAACAGACGTTGGGAGTCAAAGTAGAGACACACATCTAGTAGCGTGGGTGGAAATTTCTAGCATGATGAAAATGACGAATTATTATAAATTGGATAGGAAAGAAAATTTCTCAAAATGTAATGAAATGCATCCATAATAAATATGTTCCTAATGATAGAGTGTGTACATGGATGCTGTATTTCTTTTCTTTTGTTGCTTAAAAAGTATGTAAGCGATAATCACTTATTTTTTGACAACGCCCAACATACAACGGACTACACACGTGGACTATCTGCATTATACTAAAACATGATACGGGTTGCGGATGGAATCCGCATGACACAAAAAGAGCACTAAGTATACACTAAATTACATTTCAATAAATTGTTATAATAGACTTTTTCTGTATGTTATACCCCTTAAACTATTACGTAGTAGATATACCAGCATGTCTAAATGTATAGTTTTGTGTATATATCTGAACATGTGTTTGATATAAAAACATTAATATATTTAAATAAAGATAAAATTTTTGGGTCAATTCATTGATGACAAGTTTATCTTATTTATGTAACCGTTCTGAAATATTTTAAATAAATCTTGCTCTATGAATGTTCTCATGAATGTTTTGTTCTGTATTTTTTAAATAGTTCCTGCAAAATTATATTCAAAATTAAAAAATGATATGATTTTTATAAATGTATAAAAATAGCCATATTGTTCATAAAGCATGTACATTATTCAGCTTTTGTGATATTGAATAAATTTAATACTTGGCTTAGTTTTTTTTGCAAAGCTTCTGAAATGGAAACTTAAAAACAGTTCTGCATACCTTTTAAAAATTAGATCTATTAAGCGTTAATTATCTTTTCCAACTGTTGAAACATGATGTCCTTTTCTAATATATTCAGGTTGACGAAGAAACAATAGTTTCATCGACTGGTGCTTTGAGTCTTAAAAAAGTTCCTGAACATCTTGTAGTTATTGGAGCAGGAGTAATTGGACTTGAACTTGGATCAGTTTGGCAAAGACTTGGAGCTAAGGTCACAGCAGTAGAGTTCTTGGATTCCATAGGAGGCAAGATAAGATTTGATACAAAATAATATTGTTTCATTAAGAATTTATTTTGTATTGCAGCCAACAATGGCCAAAGAGCTGGATATTTTTTAAATTTCAAGTCACAAGATGATTTTTTAACATCACTTGAGATCAACTCGATAGAAAAGACATGCCATACCATGCATGCGGCCTCTGGGCTACTCTAATGCGGCCTTTTGACATAATCAAAATATTCACTTTGATAAATTATACGCGAGCATTTGGAAAAAGAGTGTAATCAACCCATTATATGTTTGACAGTCGAAAAAAAGGGGGGAGGGTGTTAACGTTTCTTTACTACAGCCTTATGTTGAATCAGATAAATGAATGTGGCCTTCATAAATGAAAAGGTTCCCCACCCTGCTCTAGACCATTATTGTAAAGGAAAGGAATCCAGTATATCTGATTTCAAATCCATTTATTGACTATTACTCGTTTCAATATGTAATACCTTAAATAGTTTTTTTTTTAAATTCAGGAGTCGGAATTGACATGGAAGTGGCTAAGACATTCCAAAAGATTTTGGCAAAACAAGGACTCGAATTCAAGCTGGGAACAAAGGTAACAGGTGCCACCAAACAAGGAAGTACCATCAAAGTGGATATTGAATCTGTAAAAGATTCTAAGAAGGACACTGTGAGTATATCATAAAGCAGTTTATCTTTGTCTATTTTGTATGTTTCTGTTCTCACAAGTCCCTCATCAACCATATACTGTAGAACCTCGATTATCCGGATTGTTCAAAATAAAATTATAAATTTGCTGATTTACACGTGGCGAATTGCGTTCACTGTTGTTTACTTACGTGATAGAATTCATAACATTTTGTTTGTTTTTTTGTGCATTTGTTCTAACGTCTCACTCGGCTCGGTTGTTGTAAACTTTTTGATGCATTTTGCATCGTAATTAAAATACAACTTGACATAGCGGCGATGTGTGTAAAAGTGACAGCGATATTTGCTTGGGGTTCTTAAGACATTAGGTAGTCTAGCAGCGCTGGTTAGTAGGTTGTCCAAATCCAACACTCATTGAACATTTGTTTCTTGAAACTTTGGTTACGTTTTAAATATTTATTTTTCATATATCCTTGTAATTGAAAAGAAAACGTGCTGTAGTATCATTAAAATTTTATATAATCAGCTAAACTGAAATGTAAATTTAGACAAATATAAATTATTCATACTGAATGTACATGTCTTTCCCTGTCAATTATGCTTTTTTCGATTATCCAGATATTTCCTTATCTGGACTACCTTCATTCTCTTCCCCACTTTATCCGGATAATCGATGTTCTACTGTATAATTATAATAGTTTGTTGATGTATTATGATTATCTATGGACAAGAATTTAACAAATTTTTCATGTTTTTACTGTAGTTGGACTGTGATGTTTTGTTGGTGTGCGTTGGAAGACGGCCTTATACTGAAAATTTGGGATTAGATAAAATTGGAATCATCACTGATGCTAGAGGACGTATCCCCGTCAATGAAACTTTCCAAACCATCGTCTCTGGGTATTGCAAAATTGTTTTCTTCCTTGGTAATTGACAGATATGTAACCATCAAGAAACAAAAAGAATATTTTAATTTCTAAAAATATAAAATTTTCTTTCTAATTTTGTAGAGTTTACGCTATCGGAGATTGTATCCATGGACCCATGTTGGCTCACAAAGCTGAAGATGAAGGTGTCGTCTGTGTTGAGGGAATGACCGTGAGTTTGATCTTACATAAGAAAAGTTGTGTTTGTGTATCCCTAAATAAGCATGTGTTTAATTGATCTTTGTTTTATCTCAGGGTATGCCTGTTCACATAGACTACAACTGTGTCCCTTCTGTTATCTACACTCATCCAGAAGTCGGCTGGGTAGGAAAATCTGAAGAAGACCTTAAAAAAGCTGTGAGTCTTTATTTCATCATTCTTACTCCCTTGTCAATCATATTCATACAATTATTCCATGCGGTTATATGTATGGCGTATTAATGGATGTGTAATCAAGTTGGCATATGTAATTTGTTTGTTGTAAAATGTAATTAGTATTGTTATTTAATTGTGGGTGTGTTTTAGGGTGTTGCGTACAAAGTGGGCAAATTCCCCTTCATGGCAAATTCCAGAGCGAAAACGAACAATGAAGCTGAAGGATTCGTAAAAGTTTTGGCTGACAAGGCTACTGACAGGATTCTTGGTACACACATCATTGGGCCGGTAAGATTTTCATAATTTGCGTCTTGTATAAAATTGGTGCTATTTCTTTGGTCAATTATGTAACATAAAAATTTATTGCTTCTTGATATTTTTTCACTTACGAGTAGTTGACTTAAACAATGGATTTCATGATAATTTACAATCTAGGGTGCCGGTGAATTAATCAATGAAGCTGTCCTGGCAATAGAATATGGTGCTGCTGCAGAAGATGTCGCTAGAGTTTGTCACGCTCACCCGGTACGTCAATTGGCTTATATTGATATTAAATTATTATTACCTATTTTTACTCAAGGTATTGATTTTTTTTTATTTGAAATTCACTGACACAAGTGTCGGTAATGCCTTGGTAACGAAACATGCTAAAGTAATTAATGTATGACATTTTTTTGTAAAATATTCCAAAGTACAAAATTTTGCATATTTTTGGATCTTTTTTTTTTTACACTTCATTATCATAAATTGTTTTCAAACGAGTCTATGAATTACTTACAAAGCAATGATCATTATCAGTCGACGATTTATATACAAAATCAACGTTTATTTTAATGTTTGCAGACATGTGCAGAGGCTTTACGCGAGGCTAATCTCATGGCGTACTGCGGAAAACCCATTAATTTCTAGATAGCATTTAAGTATAGAATTATTTATTCACAACATGCAAAAAAATTGTATATATATTTAAATTTGTTTATATGTTATGTCTTCATAGAAAATTTATAATTCTGATGTTTCGAGATTCAAAAATAATATTATTGAATTCTTATCTGGAGGACTCCGATGTATAATATGTTAACATAGTTTATCATTTTAAGTCATTCTTCACCGACTGGTAAAATATTTTTATCGGCCAAGTAGATTGTTCACATAGAGATAAATATGTCATCGCATTTCACATTTTTTCAATAAAAATCATACAATAATTAGTAATTTGTTTTATTAATAAAAATACTGAAAAAGTAACATATTTTGAATAAATAATTGATTTGACAGACAGAAAAATGTCCACATCTCAATTTAAAAGCACAAAAGAATCTTATAATAATAGTAGATAGATAAGATCTAAGAGTGGGCAATTCGATTTGTAGAAAAAAAATATATTTGGAAACATAGCTTAGGTAAAGAGATACATTTAAAGAAGCTGAAAACATCCTCGCACTATTTGGACAAATGACTTATTCGTTTTGAAATAAATCTAAAATTTACCAAATGAACCGACACGTTCTAGAAGTGCTTCCCAAATTGGGGGCCACCGTAGAACATGCAGGGGGGCTGCGGATTACTTTTTTTCAGATTTAGGAGGCCGTGGTATTAAATAGTTTGGGAAGCACTGTTCTAGATGTTTAAAAATGAAAATAATACAATATTTCAATAAGTATTTGAAATGGGTTATTTAAGAAGTATTAAACCAACAAAAATAAAAAAGTTATGAAGTTTATAAATATTTAGTGAGATAACATTAAATATCTGTGAACTTATTTTATTTGAAGTGGCATTGCCATCTTCATTCTAGATTTTCCATAGAAATCAATTTTCAAACTTCATTTAAGCTGCCAATGTTTTGTTAACGTAGCATTTCTGAATGCACTGCAGATATAACAGCAATATAAATAAAATGGAGATCACTCAGCACGGCCAGCCGTACTTTCCTGTTCTATTATCTATTTAGTACACACTAACAATCATTATACATAAGAAAAAAATACTAAGTAGAAGATTTTTATATTCGGATAAAACAATCACACACATTCATAATATATAGCCCAATCCACAAGCTTTATTAACGTTCAACAAAGTATTGAAATAGTTACTAGGCTAACGTAACATAACACTCTTAAAAACGGCAACTTAATACTGTAACAAACCACACATGATCTATAAAAAAATCTGCTATTCATATTATTTTATAACAATATATTAAATGTATAAAGCATAATCTATGATTATATACAGATAATAATTAGACTAATGGACAGAAGCGCAGCTGAAAATAGCTTTTTCAATACAATCTTTATAAATAGGTACAAAAACAAAATAAATAATTTTAAAAAATTAACATTTCATCACCACATGTCAATTTGATATTAGCACATAGTAAGTTATTATTTGCAGCAAGTTTTTGACGACAGTTCCTTAGCTCTCTCGGTACATTAATTAGGCTGTGAACAATTACCATAAAATCCTTTACGTCTTTCTTGCACAATATGTGTAGTTTTCAAAGGATTTTTATATTGAAGAGTTTTCAGTATTAGTGAAGAATAGATGAAGTATGCTAAAATGCTTTTGAAGAAAAGCTGCGATACGAAAATTATGTAATCCGAGAGCTATCTCGATGACTGAAGATTTATTTCAGAAAAAAAATACTGAAATTAGGTGTTTAAAATAATGTATAATATTATCGACTCTTAACATTTTAGTCTCTAAGAAACAATTTTTTTATGTTGACTTCCATTTTTTTCATTACATTTCACCTTGTATATTATTTACATATTTTTTAGTCCATTGTAAAAGAAAAAAAAAGATAAACGTACTGTCGCTTGTTTTTCAATAGAAATTTTAACGAACCACTTGAATATTCTCCAATAAAAGACAACTTCTACGAGTAGAGAGCTTGGCATGAGTTAAATTTTGAGGATTCAGTCTCCTGTGTATCGTATTATATCTTACCAAGATTGTAAAATATTATCACACAATTCTAGATTGAAAGCAGTTGACAGGTGCTTCTGATAATCGACTTTGTTCTTTCTGCAAAACAGAGCCGAGGCCATGTTGACCGCGTGCCCGTCGGCAATGGCGAGAGAAAAAATATTTTCTAGCTCGTTTATATCCAGATTGTTATCAATCCAGAACGTTGTCGCTTGGTCGACGCACTCCTCCCACATAGTTATATTGCACGGCAGTATGTCGAGTACTGATTTGAATACACTTTTGGCTCTACTTGTCACATCTTCCGGGCAGACGTCTTCGGTCGGATGAGCGTTGTTATCGAATATCAAATATTTATTTTCACTGCACTGACAGTTCAAATTTTCTATTTTACTCGTAAAGTTTTTGGCGAGTTTATTTTTTATGTCTCCGGTCTCATAAAAACTCCTGCTCTGGTTTTTAATATCCTGCAGTAATATATCATAAACTTGGCCCGGATTATTCGGGTTGCCGCTCAAAAAATTAGCTTTGGCACACAGCATGTTATAATTATCTGACGGATTGTGAGATTCTGTGGAGTGCTTTAAGAAAAGCGGGACTCTAGAATCTAGGTTTTTAATATACAGAGCGTTCAGTTGAAGATTTAAGGCTTCAACGAAGTCTCCTCTCATGCTTGCCAATTGAGCCCGAAGGTGAATGTCTAGCAAAGGAGTGTCGTCGTCTACGAATTGGCGAAGATAAAATAGAGTATTGACAGCCCACAGAGGATCTTGGAAGTCTTCGAAGCAAGTTACCGTGTTGGGTGATCGTTCAAAAGTGGGTTCGGGCGAGTGTTGATATAGCTGATCTATGAAATGTGCAGGCAAAGGCAATCTTCTGAAAGTTCTCTGCGCAGGTAGAGGCGAATCTGGCAGCCGTATGATACGTTTAGTTATCTTAGACTTGACGATGCGAGGTTCTCCTTTGCAATTTTCATCCTGAAACTGAGAAAATTAACAATTATTTTTTATCTTCAGTCATTCAGGATGTACAAAACCTGAATAAATATCAACATACCTGTTTGTATGAGTTTCCAGCGATATACAATTCGTTGTCGGCATTGAAGAATACTGTATAATCACCTCCGCAGCCAATACCGAGTCTTCCAGAGCAGTATTTGTTTTCACTCATACTTGAATTGAAAGAATTTTTGTTTTTTTGGGTTATACTTGCATAACTCTCATCGATATTTGGAAGCAAATCTCCAAGTGTTTTGGAAAATTCAACTAGTGTCGGTACACTTAATTGTCTTTGGTCACCGGTACCTATAAAAACAATTAAATGAGATATTATATTATCCATGCTGGTAAATTTTTGTGCTATGAATGATTGTAAACTCCATTCGTTCATCATAGTATGGTTTATAGTAAAGTATGAAAAATATTTTAAAATTGATTTTTTTACCTAATTGACCATCAAAATTGTAGCCCCAAATGTAAAGGGATCCATTGTCGTTGACTAAACTTGAGTGATGCCATCCTGCTGACATCTGAAAATGAGTAAGGCGAATGAATCATTTCTATGACCTATTTTTTGATTATTGCATTACGGGGCGCCGTTGCCTACAGCTGATACATACAAAAAATGGGAAAAATAGATGATGCAATACTTTCAGTCGGTCAGCTATAGTCAAAGAGTGGAAATAAAAAACCTCGTTGTGTTTCCTTTCTTCTCTTTATTGTCGTTTTATTCCAATTTAGCAATTTCGAACTAAGATATTTATTTATATAAAAGACAAAAAAAATAATTTCTGAAATCTAGTTAATAAGTTGCTCCCATTATGTACGGAAAAAGAAATACGGTTTTGTATGAAATTCCACGTACGACCAAAGATCATGAACATCTTGGTTGTGAGTCGAGGACAATCTGTAATTGAAAACATGCACACTGTATAAAATTAAATTACTCACTTCAATAATTTTTCCGGTAATATTAGATGTGTTTATTTTAGTGGGACTCAGGTGGCTTTCACTTGAGGTCGAAGGTGACGGGGGAGACTGCTCATTACTATCGCCGTTTGGTTTTTTGTTCACATCTTGCGCCATCGCTTTTGTTCTTCTCGCAGATATCGCTCCGATTCGGAGACTTTGAGGACTCGATCCCCACACCCATATTTCATTATCCTCCGTCAGTGCCAACTGATAACAAAAATAACATTCATTTTGAGTTTACGTAATATAGTCATTGAAACGATCAAATTTAAGAACAGTGACTCGGTGAATATATTACCGTATGAAAATAACCAACAGTTATTTTAGTGATGATATTTGGTCCGAGATCGATTCTCGTCGGTATGTTGTATTTGCTACGGTTGGAATTTCCCATTTGTCCGAACGCTCCATTACCACAGAGCATAACTTTTCCGGACTGAGTCAGCATTGCAGTGTGACATGCACCGCATCCTGCATACGTAATCTGGGAAAAATTTAATCAAATATAACAAGGCTGTAGGATAAAGACATAGTCGATTAATAAATGAGATGAAGTATTATTACCTTTTCTGATTTCAATGTTGTAACTTTTTTTGGAACAAACTCGTCATTTATTGTTCCGTGACCCAACTGACCGTGGACTCCCCACCTGTCAACATTTGTAAGATAACTTATTACAAGTTCACTACAATCAAATAGATAGGTGGCCTATTACCATTACGATATTGTCATTTTTAGGATCCATAATAATAAAACAAAACATGGTTTGTACAATCAATAGGCATGTACAGTTGAACTTTGTTTTACGAGTAACTCGGTCTGCTACTGTTTTGCAAAATATGCAAATAATTATAATAAATTTTAACTTGATAAACAAGCCAAGTTTTGCAATATGCGTACATGAATGTGTATATATGTATGTTTATTTAACCAGAGGAAAAGCAGATGTTACTGGATTGGTTCCTTAAGTTGTTGAGAATGAAAAAAAGAAAAGATTAAGACTCCAGAGAGCTGACTGATGGCGATTATTCTGTTAGTTTCATCCTAAACACTAACCTTTCGCCTCTTCTTCGTTTTCTCTCTCACTCTCGTCTACAGTAAACGGGCCGTAATTGAATTTTATTATCATGTTTGATTACTTTACAAGAAAAACAAATGGAAATGTATTTTGTATTAAAGTTTATATAAATATTTTTGGGTAATTCTTTTGATTACAGGCACATTTCCAGAATGAATTACGCTTCCAATCCAAAGTTCGACAGTAAATAAAAATAAAAATAATTTACCCCCAAGTATACAGATTTCCGGCATCCGTAACACATGATGAATGATATTGGCCGGCTTCAATTTGTATCACTTGTTCATTGTTCCATGAAAAGTAGTCTTTTTTTGCGACAACATCTGAAGAAATATCTTTTCTGATACATCCAATTAGAATGGGTGTATCTATAGTAGATTTGATATCGCTTCCTACACCCAATTGCCCAAATTTATTACTTCCTATTCCGTAAACCTGGAAGGAAAACATCGATTCTATTAATTTAGTATTATAAAGTTCAGCAGGATAAATAAAAACTATTCCAGTAAAATATTATTAGACTAGTGACAATTTGTGAAAAAAAAATTTATAAATGACTTGAAATCGAATCTATAATAACTAAATATACTCTAGGATTGAGTAATGCTAGTAATGGGTCAATTATCCAAGGCATATTGATAAACGATTTCAGACAGGTATTTAGGAAAGCGTTTTCATTTGTTTAAAATAAGAAATTTTTAGTAATACAGTTAATGCTAATGTGCCAAATATTTTAAAATTAGAAAATCATGAGATTAATTTAATGAGATATTTTATTAATCATTTAAGATTAACTCAAGGAGAAAAGGTTACATTACCCCATTTTTGGTCAGCAAGATCGTATGTTTCCGGCCACACGCCACACTAATAGGTTTTCCCACAAGTTCCAAATCTATGTTCATGAATCCTGGCGATCCATCCATATAAGTGTGGTATATTTTGTTTTGATAGACAATCGCCCAATGACCGTGTCCGCAAGAAAGAACTGCAGATTGCGGGTATGTGATGGAAGAAAGGGAACTCGGGAAACTTTCAGAGCTAGTCAGTGATGATACTTGTTTTGACAATAAATTTTTTGTGAGGAATAAATTATTCGCCTCCACACGTGCAATTCTTGAGTGCAAAGTTGACAGCACACAGAAAAATGTTCTAATAAGTCTGCGCATTCCACTTAACTATAAAAAAACATATCATTTTAAACATTTTCGATGGCAATTTTAAAGTTCATTTTTATTATAAAATGAAATTTGATAACATTGTTTTTCTACTTGTTTTAAACTATTCAATATATTCGTAAGCCTTGCAATATTTTGTCAGATAATGCTTTTAAAAGGGACGAAACACGTGTCACAGTTTGTAAGTAGTTCACTGGTGGTAGTGCAGCAAGTAACTAGTTATTTTGCCTTATTATCTCTATTCAATGTTTAGATTTAGAAGTCAAACGATAATCAAATTAATGTGAAAAACACAATCTCACAAATTTTTAAACAATATATTTGACATATGAAGGAAGAATTAGATTTGTAACAATGTATAAGCGTGAAGGCTGAAAATGTTTACTAACAATTGGTTGATAACCAGTGTTTTAAAGATTTAGAAAATCGATTGCCTTGAGATAAAAGTATAAATTATAGTAAATAAAAATAAACTTACATGCGTATTAGGTTGAGAAGTTGACAAATCTTTGAATATTATAAAAAAACATTCTTGCAATGGACACATCCATATACAGAGTTCCTATAAATAGAAAATAACATTGATTGAGTTAAGATTTAAAAAGAATCATCTCTGTTCTGTGGTAACAGTTACAAAAAATGCTACTTTCGATGTATGAAACAAACAAAATGAGTTGTAATGTTATACCGAGAGTAAATCATCAATTTAACACTACACATTAATATCAATCAATCTTCATCATTCCCTCTTGTGTTCAGTGGTGTGGTTAGAAATTTGGGGCCCTCATTCAAATGTCATGCAAGATCCCTCACGTAATTTGTTAGAAATTTGGGCCCCTCTTTTCATTCGACCCTCATGCATTGCATGACTCTGCTATGAGATGGCTACGCCGCCGCTTGTGGTCTATTATAACATGACCCATATTTTGATCTCTCATTATGGAATATTTTCTGACATGCTGATTCTTAACGAATCAATGTCAACAAATGATAAACCATGAATAAAATAAGTAAAAACTGTATTGAATAAAATATTTTACCTTAAATTTTTGAAAAATAAAAGTTATCAAAGCATGCATTCATTGATGTTATATTATGAAAAACTAATGATAATTTAATATTCCCTTATCAGTGGTGTAGAGTAGCTAACTAAAAAAAGTCTAGGAGCGCTGATTAATTATAATATTTTAATGCTTTCTTACCGCAGTGATCCAATTTCCAAACAAAACATTCTTCTAACACGTTATTACAAAAATCATTTTATTATATTTACATAAAAATAAACATTTATCGCAAAAGTTCCAAATCATCTAGAAAAGTGTCAGACCGCCAACACCACTGGTCCTTAAGATAAGCAGAAAAACGAAAATTGTGTATGAAAAGGAAGAAATGAACATAATTCACCTTTAAGAGAGGACTGTCGAAAGTTTCACAATATTGCTCTATATATTTGAGTAACGGTAGAGCTGAATCGGTGATGGTGAACGGTACATAATGTTTTGATATCACAGCAGACCACAATCCACGACACGGAGTCGTGAATCGATAGACGAGTGCTTGAAAGGATGCCCAAATCATTCCTCTATCGAATGCCATAGCTTTCACGGCTTCCCATAACCCAAGATCGACAGCTAGCGTCAGACATTCAGAGATTGTGTAATAAGTATTGCTGACTATAAATTTTAATCTGTAAGTGAAAATGTAATAAAATCAAATATCGATAAACAAAAAAATAATTAGGAATACAAAGTGATTTAATTGGTGAGCTTACAAGGCTGGAGTATTTGTTTTATCTTTAATCGTTTGAAGAGCATGGGCTACAAAAAATATATCAGCTGTAGGAGTGGACAGGGGCACAATACCAGTGGTCAACATTTCTGAATAAAGTCCTAAAGCGGCACAGCGCATAAGAATAGCATCAGAATCAACCTAAAAATAAATAACAAACTCATTTAGTGATAGATATTATTTCAGGTTTTGAATGATAAGTTGACATATTAAAGTCAAAACATAATACTTAAACTAAGGGGATACTTATTACAAATTTTAAATTTTTTAATCTGGCTCTTCAAGATCCAAATCCAAATGCTGTTGCTATTATGTAATGATTTTGATCAAAAAATTCAAGAGTCCACTCACCTTTGAGAGTTGGTAGAAGGACAAAGCTTGACCAAAACAGTTTCTGGCCAGAAGCAGGTCAGCAGCAGCGAGTAAAAGTGGTTGAATACTGATTTTCAGCGCAGCAGCAGTTTTCTCAACTCCTTCGTGTGCGATTATTAATTTATCAACTAACCATTCACATGGATCACATCTTGAAATAAGAAAATACATTTTTTTTAAATTACGGAATTACGAATGATAAAAAAAGATTGACAAATTATGAGCACCATTAACTGATAACGAAAGTTTTAATTCAAACTGTGATTTTACCTGGTGGTTAAAAGATATGTCTTTTTGTCAGAAACAACAAGACACGAATTAAGATCAAATCGTGGCAGATCAAGCTTTTTCAATTCAGTTGTATAATTCCACCGTTGAGTGTAGTGAGGATGGTTTGAGAACTCTCGAACACCAAAAGCCCCAACTATCTCTTCATCTTCATCCAATTTATCATCATGTAGTAAAAATGATATTTTGTGTTCCTGAAAATTTTCAGTTCATGAGTGGGTATGTATATGAAAATTCTGTATCCAATGAATAAATTTTTATCAAATTATTAATTTATGATAATATGTGTGTAAAATATTACATCTTGAGATGCTAAATAACTGCTATGTATTTGCATGGATGATTTTCCAAATGTGTAAATAATTCTTTGCTGCCAAATGATATATTGTATATCCGTCGGGAGACTACCCAAATTATATACAAACACAGGTTTGTGGACATCTATGTTAAGTTGAAGCTAGAAAACAAAAAAACAAACACAATAAATTTTATATAAACTTAATTCAATACATGGAAACAATTATTTTGATAAAAGAACTTATAAAAAGAAATAATAAGTGCTGTGTGTATGAAAAATATTAATAAATTCAATCATTACAAGTGATATTTAGGTTTTCAAGACAATAACAATAATCTGTGATGGCCAAGGTTTACAAAAATAAGCAAGGGTTGATCTATTTTGATTGCATATTGATAGTGTTTACTATTTTTGGTTGAAAGAAAGGTTTACTTACAACAAGTATGTTCAGTTTCTTATTGAAAAGCGATACAAAATGGCGGCCATCAGCTTGTTGGGGGCTCACTACCCATTGGATGGCATTTGGAACTCCAGCAGATGCACCATCATCAACTTGTTCTTTCTTCTTTTTAGATATGTCGATTTCATGGTGAGAATCGAGAGTGATCGGCGTTGGGTTCAGTCGATTGACTGAAGATGAAAGATTACTCATTACATCTAAACAAAAATATCACCATTGGTCATGGTATTATTTGTAGGTGCATATAATTATATGTGAATGAAATGTATTTATTTGTTATTTTATTGTAATTGTCTCATTGACGTGCATTCACAAGTATGCCCGAGGAAATGTTAGAATACTCATGAATTACTGTCATCAAGAAAAATTAATGATTGAAATTTCAAAAACAAGAACTGTGAGAGCTATATATTTATTCGTATTTAACATATTTTGAAAACTTCTTCATCTGTATTTTATAGTAAAATGCTATCTTTCCAAATAAGATTTTTTACACATCTGGAAAGATGCAGAATATTCTACTTCTTTGAATAACTCCAAATGTGATGTGTGTGGCCACCACCTTGATTTTCTATCTCTCACCAGTCATTTTTTTTCCTCCCAAGACATGCCGATATCCCTCAGTTCCTTCGAGTACATCCTATGGATAGTACTCGACAAATAATTCTGGCAGAATATGCCTAGTTAATGATATTATCTTTTATATTTTTTAGGTTTAGAAATTTATTTCATTAAAAATCAATGAGATTATTTTATACTACACACCTGAGACCGACTGACTTTTCATCTGAAAGAGTGACGACATTTTGTCTGTTCCCATTTCCTTGAATGTTGCAATAAACGAATCTAACTTGGTGTTATTCTCTTTGGATTTGGGCAGCGCTTTTTTCCCTGATATCCAATTGTACTGCGATGTTCTTTGCTCTAATGATAATTGCCATTGCCTGTTTTTATTACTATTAATCTATAAAAGAACGAATAACAATAAAATTGATTCATAAATGCAATCAAAAATATAAGTAATGATGAAGTCATAAACTTCATAGACGATATATGGTAGCAAGCTATTTGTGCGATATCTTATACAATGAAACCGGATCTATTGTTCTTGTAGGAATTGTTTATTTCCGGCCAAACCACCAATAAGAACAATGTTAAATAATCCCGCATTCATCGTTCTCCGATCTATTGTTTTCCTTGAATTATCGGTTAAATATAATGGTGGTTTCAAAAATATTGCATTGATTCGTTGAGCATTTGTCATCCTGCCCATAAGCACATGTGGCCACATTCAGCAAACTATCGAGTGAACTAGTTGCAACTTAACAAACTAGTTGCAACTTATATGTCTTCTCTCCGAGTCGATCAGTGTTTATTGTTGTCTCGCATTTTGAATTATGAATTATTCTAACTTGCAATTAAAAGATCTTTTTGTTTTAGGGTATACAGAGTAAACGCCCCTTCACTATTGCACTAGGTATAATTAAACTAAAACACTATTTTTTTTTTATTAATTTTACTTTTTTTATTTACACAACAGAAATGTTCCACTAAGCACTGGGTAAAAAAAAATGTTTAAAAAAATGACAGAACACAAAAATTGAAGATTGGTTCTCTAAATAAAAAAAAAAAACATTGTTGTATAGAAAATCATGTAAAACAAGGTAACAGAGAAGACAACAAAAAAATCGTCAAAATATTATTCATCCACATGTATTTCATTTAAGAAAAAAAAACTATGCATCACTCCTCGATAAGATACGCACATGTTTACTGGGCGTAAATTACTTTCATCCCTACAAATATCGGACATATATCTGTCTTATATGTTACGAATCAAATGATGACCTTTGCATGTTATTATCATCTTGTGTTATTAAATTTCTTGTTATTTTCCTTTAAAAAATATAGTATTCATTCTTTTTAACCTTTTGCCTGCCATAGAAAAACGTACGTCTGTACCTAGCACGCCGGCTATAATTTGCAATTATTAATTTAATTAGGTATTGAGGAGATAACTTGTGTTGAGCACGGAAAATTTGATGAGATATCTCATCTGGGGCAGTAATCCAGTTAATGGTCTGTGTTATTTCATTGGATGTATGTTATCTACAGTGCAGTCAGTGGTGTAGCGTGGGGGGGGGGGGGGGCGGACCGCCCCGGGCGGCACATTTCTGTGGGCGGCATTTTCGAAAATGAAAAGAAAATTTTGAAAGTAGTATGAAAATAAAGATTGATATGTATACAGAACCAATGTAAGCAATATCACTTTCACTATATTTTCTTCCGCCCACTGACAATATATACTTTTTTGGAGGCGGCATTTTTGAAATTTTAAAAGATAAAAAAACAAATACAAATTGTTTTGGATATAGAATCAATGCGAGATTTATTTCAATATTATGCCTTCTTTCGTCTAAGTTGTGCTTTGTAACTTACTGATTAAACACAACTTTTTGGGGGTCGCTTTTTTAAGAAATAGAAAAAAACTTCAGAGGTAATAAACAAAAAATGTTTCGTATAAAGAATCAATGCAAGCGATAATTAATTCACCATTTTTTCCTGGCATGATTATGCTTTGTAAAACACTAAAAACAAGATCATGGTAGCATTGCTTAGGAAGAATTAAATTTTTTGTTGCTGTTCCTGCTAAGCAAACAGAGATATGAAGAAAAATTGAAATGCTCTTGTACTTTTGCAATTTAAATAAAAAATCTCTTTCTTATTTAATTTGCATTCATACCAGATCGACCAGTGGTGACTTTTGACTTATGCGGTTTGTACACTCAAAAAAAAACATTCGGGGACGTTTGTTTTTTCCGACTACGGTAACGACTCCAATTCTACAATCATGTTTTTAATAAAACAGATAAAATAGATGTTGATAACGTAACTTACGATTTTGTGAAGAGGAAAGCCAGAAAATTAAATTTTGTTTTTACATGTTTTTTTCCCTAATGTTATGTTTACAAAATAAAATCTGGTACCTTTGGTTATGAATTAACGTACAACTTTATATTCATTTACTTATTTGTAAAACGAATACTTATAATAATAGCAATAATTTGTCACTTTTCCTCCAAACATAATAAAAAAACAATTGACTAATATTTTTTTTGGCACATTAAAAAAAGTTCATGCTCTGAAAAAAAAAATAACAAAACACAATATTTTTAGAAAAATTGTATTTATAAATAAAAAAAAATGATTCACCTGGAGTATCAGCAAAAAAAATATAAGTGATTTTAAAAAAAAAGTGGACAAATTATTGAGGGGGGGGGGGGCGGCAAATTCAAAAAACGCCCTGGGCAGCGGGACCCCTTCCTACGCCACTGAGTGCAGTATTGACAATTTTTACTGCCCCAGCTGAAGAATTTGTTTGAATAACAAATTTCAGCTGTTTTAGGTTCAAGCAAATTTTTTAAATGAAAATATAGACTGGATATTTTTTTCATCAGACATTCCTTTGCTTATACATATAATCAGAAGTGTAAAAAAAAAAAACTTGATATTCATCGATACATATAAATCTATTTCAAAATGAGAAATAGTACTAACCAAAAGAGTAGTGGTGTCAAATGAGTGATCAATGTATACGGTTAGTTTATTGACTTCACCGACGATGCAGGACTTTCCAATAATTTCCAAGTTTTCGAGAGAGAAAAATATCAAATCACCAGCCTGAAAAGTTTAATAATTTCATATGTTAGTCATAAACCAGAGCATATTTTGCACATTTTTCTTATAAGTATTAGTAAAATGAGATTATATATTAAACTGTCTCATTTAGTTGGCTGGGTAATTTTTGTTGTCACATTTTGAATATGTCACAAAGAACTATTGCACACATATATATATCAAAATCATAAGATGAAGAATTTTACCTTATCACCTATAATTGCTATTTGTTGCGATTCTCTCGTTTGCCACCAAACAATAGCACTGGGATTGCGAGCATGATTGGGGTTGAGCTCTATTTTGGTTAGTTTATTGGTAGGCCATTTGAGGTCATGTTTGATATCGGGTTCCAAAAAAGGAAGTACGGGTACAATCTGCAATGTAGACTGTGATAGCACCAGCAGCCAGGTGCCAGAAGGATCAAAGCACATGTCAATAACAGGATATCTCTTCATATCCCATGGTATTTCTTTTGAAGACCTTTTACCGTCAACGTCCATCAAATAGAAATAAAAGCTATCCTCGGATACTGACGCGAGAACCTTTTTTTGGCCATTTTCGCAAAATGTGCATTTCTTTGTGTTAAATTCGTAGAGAAATTCTAACTTGAATAACCGCGAATCATCACTTAAATCCTTATTTGGATCACCTAAATTAACTTTCTCATCCATGATTACGACCAGAAATTGTGAAATTTATTTAAATCAAGAACCTGAAGGTTCAATGCACATGCTAATGAATATTTTAATCAAGAACAGACTATTTTTACAAGTCTAGAAATTATTTGGAAAACTGACATTTAAACCGTGCAAACATCATCGCAATAAGATGGAATCGGTCACCATCTGAAAACAGCTGAAATGTAGGGATACCATTTGATAAAAAATAATTATATCAAAAAAATGAGATTTCCCTGCACTTCTCAGTGCATTCTTCTCTGGAACAAAATGATAATATTGGTATGGTAGCATCCACAATATATATCTTATAACTTTAGCTATAGCAAAATAAATAAATGTATACTTCAAAATTTTCCGAATAAAAAAAGTGTGTATTTTTTTAATAATACTTCTTATTTTCAAGAACGTCCCGTGGACATAGGTGGGTAGGCAGTTGCCTAGAGGCGGAAAGTCTAATAAAGCGGCAAATGATCACAAAAATATATTTTCAATGGTACTTAATATTATTATAAACGATGGGTAAACAATACTTATCTTTATCGTAAAAATCGTCTTTGAATATGACTTTACCGATGGCAATAGTAAGAGAGCTATTTTTAATTGTGCCTAGGAACGTCACTGCTTATATTAAGTTATATTATGGAAAATTATAAATAATTCATTAACTGGCTCTGTACACAAACGCTTTTGCTTGTAATTGGGTAGATATATAATACTTTAAAATTATAAGAAAGTGTTTATAAGTTTTTTCTCGTTTTTAAAAATAAGCGATTCCCAATTTGGTTTTACGCAACGTTTACACACAATTATTTATCTAACTTTAAAGAATATATTTTACCCTATTGCATGCATATAGACAGTTTTTTTTATCATTATGATGACTTGTGACGTAGCCAAAAATAGTGTGGAGTGATTTTGTTGTATCGCATTTATTTTCAATTTCTAATGTAAAAACTTTTAAAACATACTTAAGTAATTAATCTTAAAATATAAAATTTGAAAACTTATTTTTTGAATGCATGGAGGAACACAAAGAAATTTGTTAGATTAATGCAAACATATGTATACTATATTAAACCTTAATATCACACATTGACATCATATTCTCCGAAATTATAAAAAAAGAGCATTTTATAAAAAATGTTAGCATTGTGAAAAAAAAATGAAGTACATGGGCAACTAATTATTTGGTCAGTTTTTTATTCGATAAACGGTCAGTAAATATTAAAGAAATTATTGGTTATTAATAAATAAAACAGTTTTGGTCAGGATTTAATTAGAAAATGGTAATTATTTTATTGTAATTATATATATTATCAGTAGATATTTATAAATTGTCAGTGGTTAGAAGTGGTAAGACGATTTGGTTTATTTGGTGGCTTTTCTTAAAAGGATGTTCGTTTACTAAAAGTGAATTGTAAAGCTTTTGCACTCTTTTATAATATTATAAACGAAAAGTATTTGTATTTGTAAGTAAAAAATATTAAACTGAAAAATGCCGATAAATTTCGTTATTATAATAAATTCAATAAGAGTTTTAAGTGTTTGGCTTTTTGGAGTTATTTTTGAAATGAGAGAATTTTCGATTATTGTATTTGATTATTATACGCAAACTAAAATATACTTTTAGCCATAATAGTCAATAAACAAATTCCTTTTTTTTTGTTTTTGTTGAAAAGGTATTTTTGATAATAGCGACATACATATTGATACACCAGTTCAAGACAGGAACATGTCCAAAAAGCAACTTTTTAGTTGTTAACATCATTGGATTCGCCGTGCTAAGATCTACATTTCTCGTATTCAATATTGTAGCCAAGATATCGCAGAAGTTCCTATGTGGAATTTTAACTTTTCAGTATATATCATATGCTCATTCTAATTCTAAAATGTGAATATCTCAAAACCACTTATTTCGACTTGTTCCCGTCTTGAACTGGTGTATCGATATGCTTACACCCTCTTCCTACTGCATAAATAGTAACAATGAGATGGTCCTGATAGTGAAAATATTTTGAAAAAAAATCTTATGAGCAATGGAAATAATGCCTTTTTTTGCCTTAATTCACAAGCTTTGGCACTGTCTTGCACAGTGAATGTTTGGTTAAATTAAAATCAGAATCATAACACGCTACAGCAGTGTTTCTCAACCTTTTTGGACCCGTGGCCTTTTTTGTGTCTTTATTTTTCTGTGGTCCCCATACAGGGTTGCCAGATCTTCAAAATCACAGATCAGGGAATTCACTTTTTCGAAAATTTTTATACATGTACAGGTCGAGATTATAGAGAGACATGCAATGCGGGACTCAGGATTTGTCGATTGATCTCGGGACAGTCACGCTCAAATAGGGACGCCTGGCAACCCTGCCCCCATACCATTGTTTTCGAATTTCAAAAATCCAAGAATTTTCGGATATCCCAAAACTTCCAGTGTGGGACTTTTTTCTTTCTTCCAAGAATTTCCGAATCCAAAATCCCAAGAATATACAGAATTGCCCAAATAAACAGCGTGGGACTTTGTTTTTTTAGCTCTTCCAATAATTTCGGAAAATTTGCCCATGGCCGCCCTAAACTGTACTGTGGCTCCACATAGTGCATTATATTTTTAATATATGGTTTTTTTCAATGTTATAATACTAAAAATGCTCAAAATATTATTTTTTTTGAAAAATGCATGAAAATAAAAAACATTACTTTTTTTCGCACATACATACATACTTTGCGAAATTGCACTATAATCAAAGGGCTAATATTGCAACAGGCGACGATCTATTTTCACTTTGACTATGTCTAGTAAATGATTTTATTCTTTCCATTGTAGAAAATGATTTTTCTACTGAAGCACTTGCTAGTATGGTAAAGAATAATTTTATTAATAAATTGACTACTTTTTTAAAAATATCTTTGGTCTATTTTTAATAATCACATTATAAACACATCGATTGCGCTAAATGGTTATGGCATGGATTGTAAAATTAATAACTCTCATTTTTAAATGAAAATAAATTAAATAACTCACTGAGTAATCTCACCCATACTAAGGGATTAATTTTTAATCAGTCAACAGCACGTAATTTGAAAAGAGCATTGCTGTAGTCATTGAAATTATTAAACCTATAATACAGGCAGTGGCGGCCGGTCAATGTGGCATTGGATCAATGCACCCCTTGTATATGTATTTATTGTCTATAATAAATATTTTAGAAAATTTTATTTTATTGAATTTAAAATGAGGGAATGGTATAAATGTTATGTTTGAATATTATTTCATGAAATATAACCTACCCTGCATATACAAGGGGTACATTGATCCAATGCCACATTGACCGGCCGTCACTGAATACAGGTGTTCATAAGCATCCAAATTATAGAGTTTGTACTATTTCCACAGTTGATATATTCATGTAGCTTTTACAAGTTCATGCAATAGTTTGTTCTTATTATAAGAGAAAGAGTATTGTTTGATATGTACTCCTACAACTGTAATTTCAAAATGTTATTAATAAATGTGATATCTCGCGAGCTGAGTACTACAAGGTTCTATGTGGACAGCTGCATGAAAAAAGATATGGGCATTTGAAATTTTGAATGCTTGTATTTTGAAAATTGTAAATGTTTCCAAGTTTCTTTTTGATTGTATATGTCAATGATAGTACTGGCATGATATAACTATTAAAAAAATATTGTTAAAAATAGTCCTTCATAGTTAATTAGAAATACGTAAACTTCAATTAGAACCTTTTCCACCTGAAATACAAACAAACCGCCAGTGCTACAAGTGAAATTTGTATGAAAACACAAGTGATTCAAAAAACTGACATACGCTTTTTAAATAAAAATAAAACGAATTCTATGGAAGATATCTAATGTGATCATTATTATTGGAAAAAATATATAAAAAATGGATTATAAATAGGAAAAGGAGGTTTTTTTTTTTTTTTTGTAATTTGTGTTTGATATCATTAATGTACTAAGTTAATATTGTAAAATGTAATAATACCACACTGTAAGAATACAAAACATCATAATGGTAAAAAATCGCACCACTGTGTTGAAAAATAAAAATAATTGATCAAAATCAAATAATTGAAGAGAAAAAAAGGAATAAAATTATCAAAATATAAAATATATTATTCAACCTATGTACATTAACACAAGTTTTTTCACTAAAGACCTGGGTTTTGCCTTTCGGCATTTTCAGGAATTCAAGTTGAAACCTCAAATATCTTGCGACGCGCACCTAAAACTACGGCTTATTGGAAATTTAAGGAAAATTTCGACTTCATATTAACATCTTAACGACCGCGGACGTGTATTTGAGTCTTTGAAAAACAAAGGTTGCCGGCCGGCGGACTCATATATGCGTATAGGCGAAGTATCTGGAAGCTAAGAAAATTAAATTTGGTAAAGATATCTCAATTTGTTTACAAATTATAGTGAATTAAGTAAAATAACAATTTTTTATAAAAATTGCCAGGCCGCCAGGTGAAATTTTTATAAAAAAACGTGCGGTCGTTAAGCTGTTAATAGAGCATGTAGATAATGCTACGCTTAAGAATGCCTCATTATTACTTTAGTTTGGTCAAAAGTTGACACTTTCTTAACCTATAGTATTCAGCTGGCGATCTGTCTATCTGTATGTGACCCAAATTCCAGACCAATCGGTGAGATTGTGTTTCACAGATAGATCACCTCTGAGTCTTTTAAGCAGTCCTGATGTGTCTGTAGATTTGCACTGGGGGCTCAATTCTTCCAAAGGACTATTCTTGTTACCCGATTAAATAAAAAATAAGATCCAAACTTATTCATCAACTAAAAAAGAACATGGAAGGGGATTATACAGAATTAAATAATTGTTATTTTTTTGTTGTGATATATTTCACACTTTTGTACCGATGTATACAGATATAATTAGATAAAACACAATTAATATGAAAAACTTCTTGACTAATAAATTCAGCAGGCTGGGGCAAGAACCATTGAAGAAGTCCAATCAATACCCTGGAACACAAATTCAAAAATTATAAGGCGATAGACAATTCAGGAAGTAATTTTCAAATTTGGTTTTATCCACTTTTCGAGAAACTGAGAAAATACGACATTTTCATTCATCGTTCTTTAAGGGTTTGTGCTAATTAATAACATTCTTAAAAAATGTTTAAAAAATAAGAATTACAAATTGTGTGTAAAAATAAAAACTTTTGAATGTAATAAATAAAAGAGAAAAAATTGACTGATTTCGTTTGTAACATCTGGATCTGACTAAAATTAGAAGATTGGAACCTGATTTCAAGGAATAATAAACATAATTAAGAGTAGTTGAAAATACTTCTAAATCATGTCTAGTGAGTGCTAAACTTACTAGTTCATAGATAAAATTAGAACTGATTTAAAAACAAAATTAGAGGAAATATTGAGGGTAGCAAGGACCGCCCCGGGCGGTAGGACCCCTTCCTACACCACTGTCCGTGAGCACCCTTTTCTTGAGAAATCTATCTGGAATTATCCAAATTTTTTTAACATGCATCAGAATCTAGGAAGTTGTAAAAATATACGGTAAATTTGTCATACTTCATCACACGGAGTATTACGGCGAAAAACTTCACAAACTAAGCTAAAAACCACTCCACAATTTAAAATTATTATTTGAGAGCTTGGCAATCGCGTTAAAACCACACATGAAGTTTTTCGCCGTAATAGTCAGTGTGATGAAGTATGACAAATTTACCAAATATACGGCTTCAGAAATCATTAATTTGATAGAATAAAACAAAAAAATCTAGGTGAACTCATATTTGGTAAATTGTGTACGAGAGCTGTTTTAAAATAATTCAAAACCTATGTTATCAATTACAACACGTGGCGGGCATGTTTCGAATAGGGAGCAGATATGGTTTTAAAAAATTACCAAATTTTCAAACGCGAGTCAAAGAAATTTAATAAGATCAACAGTAAATTGTTTACAAAATGCTAGCTACTCTATTTTAACCTGGAAATTGACTAAATACTGCTATTAACAATGCAGCTCGGTACTAAATGTAATTGCGTATAGGAAAATAGAAAATTACCATACATGGCATACCCAGTGAACCAGGTAATTCAGGCGAATTACAAATCTAAAATCAGTATGAAAAAGTATACTAGTCTATAAGTTTGACATCACCGTAAGACAATAGAGGTTAGAATAAAACGTCAAACTGAACTCAAAACAAACCATAGAGTATATTTGAAATATGACTACGAATATTCAATAATATAACCTAACTATAACTATTAAGTTTCGGTAGAAAGCAGTAAGATTTATTTTATAATATAATAGTATTAAAAAACAATAAATTAGTTTTTAGTATCAGAGCAACATCAAACAAATATAAGGCTTTATTAGTAATACAATATAAATGAAACATCTTGTCAAACGTGTATTATTATTTTTAAGAAAGAATGAAAAAATATTTTAAGCTAATGTGTGTTTAATAAAACGGATCAACATTCTAGTACCTCAGAATTATTAAAACATTATTATCTGCTTTTAAATACCTTAGCTTAAGAAATTAATCTAAATATCAAATTAAATGATGTGCTTATTTTTCATATTATTGGTAAAAATTTTGACCGTCTTTGATAAAATTTACCAGCTGTCAAAATAAAACTAGCCATTTATCTAAATTACTGATTATTTTGCTTAAATACCAACCGTTTAATATAAGTAACTAACCGTTTTATTTTATAACTGACCACATTCATACTAATACAGTGGATACGGATCGTTTATAATATTAATTAACCATTTTGATATACTACTGACAATTCATTTAATTTGCTGACCACACTGCGAATTAAATACAGGCATTACCGCCTCCACCCTAGGGGGCTATGATACAGGCCAATAAAATGTTTGTAAAAATTCAATTCCATGTTTTTTTCAATATGTAATATTTTGTCGTCTTGTTAGATATCCATTTTTTTACCAACAACTCGAACGGTGGAATTTTATTTCACGGACATAGCCACGCATATAAATACTTTTTACTTTATTTGACAACTTTTGCGTTATTACCCTTTGAACAAAGACAGTTCTATGTTTGAAAACTATTTTTATTTATGTAATTTTTCATAAACTTGTAACACACTAAAAGTAGTTGTCAAATGAAAATTTGAAACAAACATGGACACCTCGTCCGATGAAGAATTCGAGACAATAAATGAATATAACAATATCTACAAGAAAAATAGGACGCATCGCCGTAGTATGCCTTATTTAAATGTGAATAGTAAATACAGTGGAAATCAAAATGTGGCGTTAAAGATTATGAATCGAGAGGTAGGGCTAACACCAGTCAGAATGCTTGTCTGTTTGTCCTGTGTTATTATTTTTTGACGATTTTATATATATGCCTTCTGATTTAAACGCACGTTGTAAGACTTAAGAATACAGTAAAATCAATATGTTACCAAATAATAAAACATTTTTTCGATATTCCTATGGAATTGTCAGTCCAGACAAACCTGCTTAGAAGGAATTACCCTTATTATATGTCTTGGTCATTGCTTTCGAATGTTGATTTTTATATTTTGTTACATTTGCTAATCGTGCATTGTATATTGTAGTTCTAGTGGAATCAATCTCATCGAAAATTTCAGTTAACTGATTGCTGCACAAAATGTCTCTTCCTTCAAACCAGTTAATAAAATAGATCTGTACCTACCTATAATAGTAGTTGTTATAATATATTGGACATGTATTACATCTTCTGTTTATCAGTAAATTTACAATGTGAATCTGAAGTCACTAAACTTGAAAACAATTGAGTGTAGGTAGTTATTTTATTTTGAAATCCTCTGCAATCTGTATTAATCAAATGTATAAAGCCAGTGTTTTCATTTTGTATGGAAGAATAATATTGATTGTGTATTGATTTATTTTATTGTTCACCATTGTGATTTGCTTACTTGCACAAGCTACGTCTGTTTTGGCTATATAAAACAAGATCTATTTTTCTCTATGAATATCTTTCCATTTTAGTCAGTTTGGTATACAATAACTAGAACAATACTGCTTCTAGATATACTATAATAATTGAATGAAATATTTTCTCATAGACGCATGGAACATTTTCTGGGAAGAGAAGTAATGTGAATAGGAAGCTTTTCGAGAAAATACCACCCCGCCTGAGATTTTGTTTGATGGACATGGTGCCCCTTGTATTTTTGAAGAGTCATACATTTATGGGCTTTTCACTTTGTGGACAGTTCCTACTTAGTTTTACATATGATCTTCACATTATTAGGAGAGATTTTAGGGAAGGGTATAGTTTTAGGTAAGTGTGATTATTTTTATTTTGTTTTGTCTTCTTTATCGCTTGCCAGAGGACAATTTTGAATATTGGGAATTTTCATTTCGCTGACAATTTTTAAGCAAGCAACATATAAAATTTTCATCAAGTATTTAAGTTAATATTTAAATGTTAATATGTACTTATTATTCTTATTCCAGATTGCATTTCTTTTCATGGGTGCCCGGTCAACAAGCTAAGTTAGTTCACAGTGTTCCTCTGTTCGATGATACCTCCGTCGATAATAGAGTAACCGTATCCATGGCTCAGTGGAAACATAATCCGTCTCTATTGGTTGTGTATGGAATTGCGTAAGTTATATTATATATTTGCTAAGAATAACTAAATTTAGTTAATGGTCTATGCATTAATGATTTTTACTCTTTCAGAGAAATATCCACAGAAAATTCTTATTTGAGTGTCATTGGCGTACCACGCTTGGGTTGTAGAAAATGTTCTGCCCTTTCTAATATCCATGAAGGTAAAGATATTTTCATTTGTTGATATTATGATTAAGATATATGACATGTATATAAATTTTTGTGTTTTTTACTAGTTTTAGATTGCGGTGGTAAACGATGCGTTGAACACAATTTTGCTATACACACAAAGTTTTACTGCGCTTCAGAATCTGCAATATGTGAACCTGTTGTTCAATTGACCTATCATAATCAAATCGTTATATACACAGATTTCATACACATCTTAGAAATAGACCTTATTGTACCAGATCAAATGACAGATGATGCCATTCATGAAGAGAAGCTTTCTCAAGAGCAGTGCTCTCAGACAGCCTCGTTTGTCAAAACCCCTCAGAATGTATTGATCACTAATAGCTCTGCGGATATTGTTGTGCAAAACATACTGGCTGATTTTTCCGATATGGAAATGGAACCTTGTGTAAATATGAGACCTGTTCAGGTACCAGATATGATCAGTCATGAAGTATGTATTCAAGCATTGAGAGGACCGCAGCCCTCTCCCGGATGCAGCGAGGTATATATTGGAGTGGAAGACAACTGGGACTCTGTCCCTTCTCCTAGAACTCTTATCAGTCCTCCGCTGCGTTCACCCCGTCGAAGACCCGCAGAAAGTCTCTCTCGTTTCAATGATATGCATCGTATCGCTGACAAAACATATGAATTTGTTGAAGAAGCGGAACCGAAATGTGAGAAATTGAGTTTGTTTCGTAAACGAAGATTAGCGGATAAAAAATATGAATTTTCTGAAGACAACAGTGAAAATATTGTTCCCTTTAGGGTATTACGTAGCAATAGAAAATATTATATAGGTTCCACCAACCGAGAAACCTCAAGAAGAGCTAAATCTCCACCACCTGAAGCTGTCATTCTTAGAGTGCACAATCAAATAACTGCACCTCTTCCCCTCACTCAAGATATTAAATGTGATAATCTATTGAATCGGTTTCATGGCCCTGATTCTGTAAATGATGTTGAATACAGAGTTACGGCAATGCAGGAAGATGGATCGCTGAAAACGATAGCCGTCCACGATAATTCATCCAAAACTTTATCTGACTGCATTGTGCACCCCCAGGATCCATATCTTGTACATTCCGAGAACTCTAATTGCAGTAAGCATTTCATCAGACGTTTTGTGGAAAGCGATGATGACATCACTTCTATCATTACTGATTCTGAAGGTAGGCTCTATTGAAATTATTTGTGATAATTAATCACTCATTGACTTTTTCTTATCTTGTGCTTTATTTTTGTTTCAGATGATTGTATCTCAGGATACCATGTAGCGTTACCTCTAGTAGCCCACGGCGCATGCTATGTTCCCCTTCAGCCGGTATCAATGGGTACTTGGGAAAGGCTACGTATCGAAGCACCCGTGCTTCAGGCATCACAGCGTTCTCTTGATATTGAATTGCTCTGCAATGAAGTATGCGTTCGCCTGTGTAGGCTCCACGATAAGAAATTTGTGTACTGTTTCGATTGGGGTTGCCACGTGATTAATGTATGCCAGTCGAGTGGATGTATTTGTGGTGTAAGTGCCAAAATTGTTGTACACATTAAATTTAACCTTCTACACCGGTAACATTATAATTAACCCTTTGATGAGTGAAAATTTGATAAAGTCATTTTGTGATAAAATTGACTTTTTAAAAGATATAATTGTAATATTTTAAATTTTGAATAAGAACATAAATATATAGTTTCCAAATCAACATAAAATAGAATTATAAACTTTTTAAAATAAAATTTAAACTGAAATTGAAATTTCAGTTGCATAAACATAAATGTAATCTTTAAATGTATTCATATTCTAAAAAAATATGTTGCATATCAATTAATCCTCTCAAAACTGGTAACTGATGCCTGCACGTTAACATGAATTACTTTTAAATTTTTATTTATACATTCTCAAAACATTTTTTTAGATTTTTTTTTAGATTTATCATAGTAAAATTATGAAGTGTTCAATTTTAGAAATGTTTTCAGAATTTATGGTTTCCTAGAAATGTAGGGTGAATGTAAATTATAAAAATCATTTGTGGAAAAGACTGAATTTCAATTCAAACATCAAAACAGTAACCTAATAATTTAATACATTAATTGCTTGATAAGTTACTTGCATGAATTCTCCCGGTTACTCAATTTATTAAATAAAGATTTCTTCATTCATTTGTTGTTTGTTTAAAAGGTTTGCGCTATGTGGTTGTGGGCAACAGAAGAGGAATCAGCTTCCCAGTGTCATTCCTGCAAGGATAATTCATTTTGTATGGTACACAGACGACAATATGCAGCTGAAGTAAGCAATGCCACTAATCATTGTGTAAATATTGTAGATTATTAAAACTGAAAAATTCATATTTCATTAGCGTTTCATATAGTTTAATCTATGAATAGGGAACATGATTTTAAAATCAGTGGGTATCTATGTGTATGATTAAAAAATGTTTTTTTTCTATTTATTATATCGTCGGTGTTCAGCCAAAAAGCTTTAAGTCATAAAACCTTGTTTCGAGATATTCAACTTAAGATTTTCATGAAATTGAAACCTCTCTATTTCTACACCTGAACCTTTAATTATTGAACTAACAATTTTATGACATTATTCAATTATTTGAGAATCCGATTTGATGGTAATAAAGTTCATTTTATAGTTATAAAATTAAGTTTTCCGAAATTATCAACAAAAAGAAAATTTAAAGTCCTGTCCACTTTTTGTGTTTTTACGGTGGTCAATAGTGAACTGTCAAATTTACGAAGTAATGACAGTAATAATAACAGTCGTATAAATGAATTAATATTATATAAATAAAAAATTTAAATATAAATAGCATCTATGTTTGATAAAGTCATAATACAATTCGAATTTTATGATTTTTGATTGATAAAAATATAAATTTTTACATTCTCAATTCTATAACCTCACTTTCATACGACTCAACTAAATTCTCAAGTTATTTTGAATATAAGAGACTTCATTTTTATCTTAATAATATACTTACGTTAATTTGCGTACTTATATAGGATTGTAATAATAAATTATTATTAATGACTGATAGTATGTGATGGAATTCAAATTAAAATTCTCATTATGAAAAACAATTGTCTCTCAAAAAATAAAACATTTTTTTGTATCAATTCCAATTTTTTTTATTAAAGTTAAACTTATGTAAGGCAGACAGGTAGACACTTTTATGTTAGATTTAAATACAAATAATACATAATGTAGAAATACTCCATCAAGTCAATAATTAAAAGATAAAAATCGACAATCTTGGAAATCTATGAAAGCATACATAGAGCAATCAAATATTTTAGGTAGTTTTGCAGATTTCACAACTCCATTTTTGTTTTCATAAGATAAGCTTTGATTCATCTTCTTTTTTTGTACGTTGCATTTCCATCCTAGAGGTTTACTTTTATTGGAACGTTAAGGTTGGGGTGTAATTACTTGTACTATTAGGTTGAGGCAAAAGTTATGACGTTTTATTTAAATAAAATTAAACTTTTTTTTTTTTTTTAATACTATTTATTTAATCAATTATATAATTTCCATCGGTTCTTATAACCTTCTCCCACCTTTCTATTAACTTATTAATACCATTTGTGTAAAATTCCGTAGACTTTGATGTGAAACATGTATTGAGGGATGTTTTTACCTGCTCTATTGTATCAAATTTTTTATCGTTTAAAAAAGATTGCAGCGATCTGAATAAGTGATAGTCAGAAAGAGCAAGGTCTGGAGAATACGGTGGGTAATTAATAACATCCCAATTCAACTCATTAAGCTTGTGTTAGGTCATCATCGCCAAATGTGGTGACGCGTTGTCGCGATGAAACACTACCCCTTTTATGTTTATTAATCCTGGTCTGTCTATACGGTTGATTGGCTGACTCCCATCATCAACGCGATTTCCCTGGTGGTTAGACGTGGATTGGTGTCAATGGCCGCCCGGCACGTGGTTGATCAATTAGTGAAAAATCCCCAGAACGAAATTTTGTAAACCATCTTTGTGCCTGTCGAACTTTGATGACATCTGCTCCATACACATCGCAAATGTTTTTGGTTGCCATAGTCGCAGTATTGTCTTTACGGAATTTATAAAGTAAACAATGTTGTAAATGTGGTTTATCGACCGCCATTTCGAAAAAATACAAGGGCTCTTTACTGTACCCTGGCCAGGGCAAAACTGAATAGAAAGTAGAGGGAAAGTATCCTTTATACAATGGAATCTTTTTAAAGCAGATATTATTCATCATTTCTGAAAACACTGTTTTTTTTCACTGGGATCATACAAAAACATCATAACTTTTGCATCAACCCAATATAATGTTGTCATTTTCTGTAACGAGTGAATGAAATAGAGCCATGATTGGAGTTACACGCAAAACTTCATCAGATATCTGCAGTTGATTGGCAACCTTCATTATAGATTAGATTGTTTAGTTTTAGCATTATTGGTTAAGCATTATTGATTCCTTGCTGAATGATTTCAGTAAAATAACAAAATAAACACAGCATTAAATTTGAATCGTTCAAATCTGATATTGAAATTACATCAAGCAATTCAACCGACATCCTAAATTAAATGTTATGTTATTCAATTTGATTTAAGTTGCAGTCAAATATTGTTTACTTTTTATATTATGCAAGTAATTATTTATCGTAAAATAAGATAATATTGCATAAGCAAAGGCAACATTCGAAGATTTTAAATATAGAAATTTATAAAAATGGAGACACGAGATTATTATAAACTGGACGGAACAGTGAGTAAAAATTAATAATAATCATCATCGGTGAAGACGAAGGACAACTAGAGACCAAGAGATCATAACTAGAATAGTCCTTTGGTGTATTCAACGAGCAACCAAAGACAAATATGAACAGTTGAAAGAGATAGATTGAATAGGTGTTGATATAATAATAGTCAAACAAGTGTTTACCAATATAATTCTTATTTGGTCAGTTAACTTACAGTCCTTCATCCATATCACATGAGTCGTGGCATTCAGGGCATATTCTCCGTGTCACCGTGATGTTTTTCAGTCAAATTTCAATCAATAAATTTACCATAAAGATGTATAGGCTTACATTCATATTTTTTTATATTACTGGAATCTTCTTGAGGCTATACCAATGTTTAACCAATAATGAAGGGATGAATCAAAGTATTGTCGTACAAACCTGCTTCACTATAATGTATGATGGGTTAATAAACTTCCTATATTCCACTTGTGTCATGAATGCCTCACGGAATTTTTGTTTTCCTTGTTAACCGGTATAGTAGAGTTCTCCAAGGTATTGCTATCCACATAACTAGATTTTTCATCTGGAATATAAAATAAACGTACGCTGTTAACAATGTCATTCAAATTACTAGTAATTACAACAAAGGAACGCAGTGTCAATACAAAAACAATAAATTGTGAAGCAAACGTCATTATGAGGTTATGTTAAATTAAATGACTTACCTTTTACATTTATTCCTATTTTAATCGACAGCTCCCACAAAAACTATTTTATTTCAACGTAAATTGGTACATGGTATATAAATAATGATATAAAATACAATTAAATCCAAAACATAGGATAAAACAAGAGAGCAAACTGTCAACGTAGCTCGACCATAAACATTAAGTCAACGGAATAAACAACAATTCACCAAAATTCTTACAGCTCAAAAACTTTAAGTCACTTAATCGTCTATGGCTATCTGTAGAAACATTAAATCTGTACTGCTAAAAAGCTTCATGTTAGTTGAAGCTTTCTACCAGTCCTAACTGTCAACGGAATTGACTTAGGTCGTATTACTTTTTTAAATAACAAAATAAATAAATGTAATCTAGGTGTGATTGTTTTTTCATATGATAGAGCATGTTTTATTCTATCGTTCTGTATTCATAACTCAAAACACTCATTTTTTGACTTCAAGCTTTTTGGCTGAACACCGACGATATCAAAAAGTATTTGATAAGTTATTCATTAATGTTCACAATAGGAAAAATATTAGTTTTTGTATGAAAAGTTGTATTCCAAAATTCCAGGATCGTTAAAACATATTGAGATTGCAATGCTTTGTTTGTGATGAGTATTATTTTTGTTATGATTAACATTCAGAAATGCAACCATAACTAGTAAAATATTTAAACAAAACTGCACTTATTGTTGTTACATTCTTATCACTTACCCAGCACAAAATCATCTCAGCCTTTTGTGGTTAAAGACATATTTTGTTTTTCCCATCTTATATAAAGAAAGCATTGCGTTTTCAGCATACATCACAACAATATTATCAACATATTTCATATAGAAGACTAATTAATTAATACATTTTTTTACAGTTTCAAAATAATTGTTAAAAATAAAAGTGAAGTTCATTTTTTTATTCCTCAATTTCCATTTCTTTTAATTATCTATCAATTCTTGTGTTTTTATTTCAGTGTCTATTTGTGTGGGATCTTTCCAGTGGGCTGTACAGAACAGAACATGTTTCTTTCAAGGAAGACGACACTCAAGACACACAAAAAGGTATACTAGTGATTTGAAAGACTGCAAGTTGGTCTGGGAATTATGCAGTCATGTGTCAAAGTGTGTGATGAAACAGATTGTAAAACTGTTGATGCTGGAGAAAATATTCTCTGGCAGAAGATAAACAAAACTCATGATGTTATATGAAGTTATACAAGTGATACTATAACTGTGGTCGGCTAACTCATTTTGTGTCATGGCCTATTCAAGCTATTTTTCGATAGACCTAAGGTTGCTTGTTTTTAATAACAACTCTATTATTCCCTGATACTGAAATATCGACTCACACTACTTATGCTAAAACACTTATTTACAATTCAAATCTTGTATTGGTGAAAAATCTAAATTATTTTCACTTATTATTAGTAAACACAAGAATAATCAAATTTAAAAAAAAGTATTTTTGAAATTATCTATTTGACTTTCGGGTTCTTATGGGATGCATTCGCATTGCAAAGTTCTTATTATTTCAACCATTCGCTAAATACCAAAAATATCTAGTTGATATTTATTGCAATCTACAATGATATCAATCAATGCAATGCAACGCAAATATTATAAAAAAAATTCTGTCACTTTGTACCCCACCGCTCCTTGATCCTATTTTTGACTTTTCGGTACTCGAGTGTTAAACAAAAACCTAATCGATATTTTTTTTGAGAGATTTTGCATACGCATGCCGAAGGATTACAAACAAAAAATATATATATAAAAAGGCAATAAGAAAGTAAATGCTTATTACCTTTTGAGGTCTTCACAAATCATTAAATGATTAAATAACTTGAGCTGTCTTACTTTCCCTAAAATGCTGTCCTCATTTAAAATTCTGCATACAAACAGAATTTCAAAATAACCAAGTAATGTTTAATTAGTTAGTATTTTTTTTTTAGTTGGCAGTCTTTATGTTGGCAATCGTGATTGACACTCTTGGTATAATGTTGATTATTTTTTATTTTAGAATGTGGCGGAGATCGAGCTCGACAAATGGCTCTTCAGCTTGCGCCTGTCACTTCATCGTTCGGACAGGACAACCGATTGCTGACCACTCTTGCCGGTGATAATATTTTACTTATTACACAAATAAGAATTTTACACAGTTTTTATATGTTGGAGCGTATGTTATCGTAAAGATTTTATATAAAAAAAACTAGAATCCATTTGAGTTGAATGTTTGGAAAAATTTTCTTGTTTTTATGCAACCTTGTTCACAAATTTAATTTTTGCTGTTGGTTTGAGTGTAAGTAAATCTATCCAAATCAGTGGTCTCCAAACTCAATAAGGATGTGAGCTACTTTCAGAAATTGAAATTGTCTGGTGAGAGCTACCTATACATATTCCTTCTTTATAGTTTTTTTCGGCCCTTATCGTACCATACATAATATTATATTACTTAAAATAAATTAGAAGATTAGATTTACTAATAAAACATTAATTATTTATTTATAAACAAAATAATAATTGAAAAATAACTATGAGTAAAAATAAATATAAAATTAAAAGTAAAAATAATTAGTGAAAAGAATGGCATTCACTCTCCTCAACAATTTTTTCAATTCTCGATGAGTAGGTCACTTCGATCTGAATGCAATTATCAAGATGTACATCTGTGAGTCTGTTTCTATATTTACTCTTAACCACCTTCATAGTGGAAAACGTTGATTCACATAAGTAGGTAAAACAAAACAATGCCTTTGTTCGATTTTTTTTTTATTTTCGGAGTTCAGTAATAAAATTTTATAGGCAAATTTATAAATATGATAAAATATCCTACGCGAGCTACCGAAAAAGCCTAGGCGAGCTATACCGGTCGCTCGCGAGTGACTGGTTGGCGATCACTGATCCAAATTATATTTTACTGACATCTGAAACTTTCACAAATCATTTTGATCTTTTCGTTTTAATGTGATTTTTTTCATTAAATAATTTTGCTATTTTTTTTTGTCACAGGTCGTTCGCTAAAGCGCTTGACGGATTTTGATCATTGTATCGAAATCACCAAACAGCATGCAGACAGTTCAGAGTCCGAGTCTACAGCCGAAGAGAGTGATTCGGATTGACAACCGTATTGAACAAAAACTTACACTCTTCTAGTTGTGGATAAATATTTTTTATTTATGTAAAGTTGTACTTTTTTACCAGCAGTATTTTTGTTTATCAAATTTTGTTGAAGTATGAAAATAACATTGATGCGGAGAAGTAAATTATATTCTGTGAAATGAATTGTATTTACTGCGAAGAAGTTTTATGTGTTCAGCAATAATATTGATTATGTAAGTTCTTTGGTATAGTTTGAATATTTACAGTATTGAATTTATAATTTAAATGATGCAAATAATATAATGTATTTATTATGCTTTAGGTGAATTGTTCTTTTTCTTTTTGTATTTTGTCTACTAGGCAATAATGGAAATTGATTAATGAAAACTCATACTTTCGTAGGAAACATAATATAGTGATTTGTATATTATATTTTGGACGTGTAAGATTGCATTATGTATTATATCATATATATGCTACATCCACACCTATGGATATAGGGTAGGTGATGTTCTCGATTTCAATCTGATTAAATTGTGTTTAATTAATTGTAATGTAATATACGAAAATAATACTCATTTTTTTTTTACCGTGAAAGGTTTATGTTTTTATTGTTTCCAGTTACAGACCGTAAAGGGCTCAACGAACAGATCACTTTATAAAGTATTGAATATGAATGATTTCAATTCAAAGTTAGGAATGTACATAATATTTACTATTTGTAAGAAAAATATTACAAATAAAACATTTGTGAGAATGAAAAGGCATTTTATTTATTTTTGAGATTTCAGTATTAATTTTTGCCTACATTTGCCACAATTACTGCTTCTGCATTGTGTACATCATCTCCGTTTGAATCAAACTCTTATCCCGTATAAATCCTTTGTCAAATTGGGCTCCACATTTTAAAGCTTTGTTTGAATTCAATAGAATATTGAAACTTTTTTTTTTTCAAATACTGTGATTCGTCACTTTTAGGGTGTTCACTGTCTATGATGGAAATGCATTATATTAGAAAAAAACACAATATTCATTTGTACTTTACAGCTTAACGACCGCACGTTTTTTTTATAAAATTTCACCTGGCGAAATAAAATTTTGCGAAAAACTCGCAAAAATTGTAATTTTACTAAATTCACTATAATTTGTAAGCAAATTGAGATATCTTTACAAAATTTAATTTTCTTAGCTTCCAGAGACTTCGCCTATACGCATATATGCGTCCGCCAGCCAGCAACCTTTGTTTTTAAAGACTCAAATACGCGTCCACGGTCGTTAAGCTGTTAATTGCCACTTTTTATTTATCAAGATCAGGACCGGTTTCACTCATGGCGAGCGTTGTCAACTGATAAGATAATTCAATTTCAGTTTCAATCATTCAGTTTTCAACGCTCGCCATGAGTGAAACCGGTCCTGATCTTGATAAATAAAAAGTGGAAATTAAATACAGAGAAATATTGTGCTTTTTCTTAATTACAGTCCATCCTCTTTATGCGATTTCGAAGTTATGCGGTTTTATAGAAATGAAAATTTAAAAAAAATGTACTTTATTTACATACAAAATATTACATCAAGAGCATGTATCGTTGTATTTTGGATAGAACAGAGGATGAATCATTAACACTAACCGACATTTAGAAAAAAAAATACAATTTTGGAATGTTTAAATCATGATGCATCTGCCATCTCTGAATTGAGTCCACACCAACGTTCCCTCTAAGCTGCGCACGTGCGCGGCCGCGCAGCTGTTGGGAAGCCCCCGCACACTCATTTCAGGTTAGCGCGCACTACTAGACAGTTGCTCAATAAATATTTGATCGGTCCGCGCAGCCTTCACGCAGCCTTTGAAATTTATGCGCAGCTAACCCTTCGGCTTAGAAGGAACGTTGGTCCACGCGCTTTAAATTCTCGGATTAATCGAAATATTTTTATTCTTTGATGTACTGTCTATTTTTATCAATGAGCTTTTGCCATTTTTCAGACAGCATCATAATTTCATGTTAAAAAAAATGAGCATGGTACTAATTTTATCATTATTTTTTGTTTTATCTTACAAGAAATTTAACAAGAGTGCATAACATATATTATCTTCCTTATGTATTATCTTTTTTGTACCATGACCACTCCTGATGTGGAGCATATAGACTCAGAGTAAAGTTTTTCATAACGGATGTGTTTTTACAAGAATTGCTTAGAACTCTGTAACTCAACCTATCTTTCTCGAAGAGAGTATGGATAGAATGATAAGCCTAGGATAGGACTAATTGTTAGCTAATCACTTTCGCTGCGCCCCCTTTTTAAAATAAAATGGGTGGTTGGGAATGTTTTAGATATCACAAACACCCATGCCTTCGAATGAAAATCCATAAATCAATTTATGCAATTGCCTATACTGGGTCTTAAATCCATGAGCAGCGCAACCGAAGCCAACTGCGCTGAACACTCAACCAATCTTATCTACCATGTCTCATCTACCTTCAAATAGTTAGAAAAAATAATAATTTATCAAGATTATCATGTGGGCCAAGTTGTATTTTAGAAAAAAAAAAGTTGAGACGCGTTTGTTTTAATATTCTACGCATCTTAAAGTATCGTAAAAGTGAAGCAACCTCATTTAATAAAAATTGCAATCGTTTTATCTCTGTAAAATAAAAATATACAATCCACCAAAATATCAAATAAAAACGTGATTGTATTTAAAAGTATAAGAAAAAAGTTTTACCATTTTACTAGTTGGCTCACTTCACCTCTTAAGGGGCCATTTTGACATGTGCATATTTGAAAAAAGATGATAACCAAAACTTCCTACAATTTTAAAAAGGCAAAATAACAAAGTTTTCAAATCTATAACAATGCACGTCAAAAAAAGCACAAACTGTTTTTTTTTTAAATTATTTTTGAGTGGAAAACAAAGATATGTGATAAAATGCGTTTCCTGCGTAATGCAATTTTTCGACATAGGACAAGTTGAATCTCAGGTTCCGAAATACTTTTTTGCTGGAATGATTCATATATTTTTATGTTAGCCATAGGTTCAAGGAAAACACCTAATCATTTTTTGCCTTAATACAAGGTTATCTTGTTCAAGTTCATACAGGTCCCAAATTATTGAATTATTTAACAGTAGTTATTAATGGAATTATTCATTTGTTATTGCACCTTGGATTCTATTTTTTTGTGGATTTTAATATTTTTTCACGACCCATAACCTATTTTCAGAATTCCGATAGGTAGTTATCGTTAACCACAATCGTGTGAAAATTTTAACAGAATTTAAAATCAAAATATTACAGATTTAGAGTGAGATATATTAAAAATTATCAGAACTGACATTTAAATTTTCCGCCAAATTTAACCCAGATGCAAATAAACGAAATCCAGTGATACCAAATGCTAAAAAAATATTGTTTTAAATCTTTTATAACATTATTATTAAATATTCCTAATTTTGGCCGAATTTTCAAAGAAAATTCTTCCTATCCAATTTTCCCAGCTAAGCCAGGAAAAAAACTCGAGTTTTTCTCATCTCGCATCACTACTAGCCATAGACAATGCCACTGGCAACCCTAGTCCCATTGTAAAAAACGATAATTAGTCCGACCCCCCGACGTCTGTCGTTCAGTTTTTTTAAATTATTATATTGAAATCTGTCAATGTATTCATTTTTATAAATCGGATTCAAAAGTAAGATAGCATGCTTGGCTGTGAATTTTATTATTTCCCCTCCTATGATTTATAAACAAATCTTATGTAATCCATAACCTCAACAGGTTTTCAAGGGTCAAGATGGGGAACACTGTTTCGGCTGCTGAAATAGCTGCTTCAAAATTATTGAATAAGGATGAATCTATGAAATCGCCCCCACCAGAATGTCCGATGCATAAAGATTACAAGCCACCACCTCCTAAAGTAACTGAGTGCCCAGTGCAACACGGAAAAGATGGCAAGGACGACATCAATCCCCTTAACATGGTAAGGTTTTTAATTTCAATTATTGAATTAGATAATATTCGACAGTTGATAGTGCAACGCTTAATGAACAAGAAACAGCAGTTTGCCGTGAATTAATGTTTGCATGCCTTAGTGAGAATGTTATTGTTTTCAAATGATAATGTATCAAATTTTTCTTTTTTTCTCGATCACATTCATAGATATTCATCAATAAACTATGTAATGAAAAAATATGTACAGTACTGTACAGCTTTCCATTTTCTTTTCCCTCTATCAACCTTTATCCAGATTTTCCCAGTCTACCTCCACCTAACATTCCACCTGACTCGCTTCTTCTGATACATCTATTATCATGACTTTACTGTAATAAAAATGCAGGTATAATACGTAAACAATTCTTTATTTACAGATAACAAATGGAGTTTGCTTAAGATTGCATTTTTAAGATGGAGTATTTATGATCCATCTGTTTTCGTGGTAGCTTGGAATGTTTTTCCCACTGTGGTCTAGTTGGTTTGAGCTTGCTCTTCCGATTAGGTTTGTCTGGGTTTGATTCTTTATAAGATCAATGCCAAATTACAATTTTTTCAATTTATATTTGAGATCTGAGATATGGGTATTTGTGATGTCAATTCACCTTGAGTTAATCTCAAGTGACTAACAAAAAATCATTCTCATCGAGTTTATTTCATTATTATTAGCTGTAATGCCTATTTTTTTGTTTTTTTAAATAATTCCACCAAGAATTAAGAGTAAAAATGTAACACACAGTTTTTGCGCCCTGACATTAGCTTAACGTCACCTCTCATATTATTTGAGATTTAAAAATCATTGTGTTATTATATTTATAGATGCCACCTGCAAATCAGCAACCAGCCCCGGATCAACCATTCCCATTACCTACAAATCGGCAAGTATCCACTATCCCCAAAGCCATACCAGATGGTGTCAATGAATTTTGGGTTTACCCCAGTCAGCAAATGTTTTGGAATGCCATGCTTCGGAAAGGCTGGCGGTGGAAGGATGATCAAATTTTGGAAAAAGACATGGATGACATTATCAAGATACATAATGCTAATAACGAACAGGTATATTAATGAGCTGTCAAGAAGTGAAGTGAGCCAAGTAGTAAAATGGCAAAACTTTTCTGTTAGATTTTAAAGTTTAATCATGTCTTTACTTTGTGTTTTGGTGGATTGCATATTTTTATTTCAGGTATAAACTACCATTGCAGTGTGTATTTACTGAGGTCTCTTCACTTTTACGATAGTTTAAGACAGGCATGGGCAACCTTTCCTAGGTCTGGGGCCAAATTATCATTCTTTCTCCAGGGCCGGACCAAATTATTAAAAATAATAAAGTAATATTAAATTAAATAAAACACGTTGATATTTCTTATATGGTGGTGATCATGAACTAGTAGAGTGGAGCCACTGCAAGCGCCCGTGTCATCTCCATTATTTAATCCCTCCCTGGAACTATTAATTTATTTCTCTAATACTTCGCCTAAATGAATGAAGGCCAGACAAAATAGCTTGGCGGGCCGGCTGTTGCCCATATATGCTTTAAGACATGTTGAATATTATAATGCATCTAATTAATTTTTTCCTAAAATACCACTTGGCTCACTTCACCGCTCAAAGGTTCATTTGTGTTTTTCTTTAACAATTTTTTCTCTCTTTATCTAAGATTTAATATTGGTATATCGAGTAACATTTGTCAAGTCCGTAGTCAAGTGGTCAACATTGTCTGCTTCTAGGTTCTATCTACTTTACAATTCATAATACACATTTATTGTCTTCATTATGTTTATATAATGAAATAGTGTTTTGTACCAGCTGTAATTTATATTGACAGGCATGGCGAGAAGTTTTAAAATGGGAAGCGTTACATGCTCGTGAATGCGGTAATCCAAAATTGAAAAGTTTTGGTGGAAAAGCAACAAACTTCAGTCCTCGGGCTCGAATTCGGCAACTTTTAGGGTAAGCGCCTGCTAGTTTCAATATTCAATAAACTAGTGGTGTGACATTGAAAGAATCTTTGTAAGCTAAATATACTCAATTTTTTATATTCATATTAAAAATGAGTTATAAAGGAACCAAGTGATGTCTTTAGGTATTTTTAGTCATGATACAAAATATTCCAAATTTCAATTTGATTAAGAGATCAAACTGAAAGTCGGCCTAGTTTCTGCTTTTTTGCTTCGGTTTCCTTTTTGCTTTGCGTTTGAATTCTCTAAAATTTGAACCGAGTACAAAGTATCTGTTATGCATAATTAACAAGTGATGTAAGGATGAATAAAGTTTTAACAGAACCATGAATATTCACAACGATAACATAAAAACATGTCTAAATTTTGAACCTCAACATCTCCATTTTGCAAATTTGCAGTTGGTTCCCTCTTGTTTAACTCAATCCAAATAATGATGTTTTTATCAATTTTAGTTACGTGTTTTGTAAGTGTCTGCTCTTGTTTGGGTTTGACAAACTCTTGAAATAATTTCAATAAATCAAGGAATTCGAACGATCAAAAGTCATAACATATTTAAAACATTTAAAAAATATTTTTTACTAATATAGTTTGTATATATCTTTGCGTGATAGTAAATTTCATGTATATTTACAGTTATGAGCTTCCCTTTGATCGCCACGATTGGATTGTAGACCGCTGCGGAAAAGATGTGCGCTATGTTATTGATTACTATGATGGAGGTGACGTAGATAAACATCACCAATTCGCATTGCTTGATGTGAGGCCCGCCATGGATTCATTCGGAAGTTGTTGGGATAGAATGAAGGTCATGTATATGAGATACAAATATGACTATTTTAGCAAAGAAGAAACAACCAATTAAATTATTAGTGTTTTTGACATTTAATGAATGGTCTTGTCACTTTATGTATTATAAATTATTTACCTGATTTATTTTCTCATGTCTTGGGATTTCTGAATATGTCTCCCATTATGGATAAAATTTTCTCTTATCCAATTATGCGTGTTCGCTAGTATAAGTTTACTAGAACATTGTAAAGTATTAAATCACCATTTCCCATCAATATGAGGGCATTTTCATGTATTTATTCATGACAAATGATTTTAATTGTGTTAATTAATTCTGAGAATCGTAAAAGAAGCTAAAATTAACAGCAACGTATTGCATTTTACAAAAATTGTAACACTTATTTGATAGTGATTAATTATCGAAACGAAATTAATTAGGTTTAGTTAAAAAAACACAGAAAATGAAATGTGTTCATTCGTTGCCATTGATTAAGTTTATTTATGAAATATATGTTACCTATTGGCTTGAAATTGTTTTTATTTCTAAGAATTATAACTAACAAGCTAATTTGTTAAGTAAGTTTTTTGTCGCTAATACATCAGCACACAAAATAGTGCCTGCATTCAGTATACTGTTTTTGATTGATATTTATTTACTTATTGTTTTTTGTTTTACCAGGTTCTATTAATTTCAACAAATATTTTAGAATATTATTAAATCTCTTGCACTAAAATTACGAGTGACACTAAATGAGTAATATTTACTGGACATCACCGACATAAATAAGCTTATTTAAATAGTTTTTATATTACTTAAAATTACATAATATAAAAATGTTTTCTTGCTGAAGAATTTATTCAGAGTGCAGGGGGTTAAGTATTCCATAAATACATATTATTTGCATAGCAAGTTTATAATTATACTGTTTGAAAGTTAATATAAAACTATTGACACACTTAAATATACAATTGACTAAACGATAATTTTTCTAAAGTGCACAAAAATATACTAAGATGAGGATTTACTAATTAAATACAAAACTAGTTGCACATTTCCGAAATATACTTGGAGGTTTGTACATATTTCTAATTACTAGTGTCAAAAACTGCTCTGCTATTGAAGGTCATGTACAAATGGATACAATCTAAATTATAGTAACACTGCACATTCTTCAGTCATTTTATGATATTCTTTTTTGCTGCCCATAATATCTATCGTTATTTAAATTTCAAAAATTAATAATAAACAAAAATGTAGCTTTTCTTAGAGTACTTTATGTACATATCTAAATATTTTCTGAGATAGCAGTGTTTGGTTTTGAATTGACTGAATATGCAATATGGTGCCCGAGTACAATCTAATATTTTAGGTGATATTGCCGTGGGGTCATAAAAATATGCAAAAAGAATTCATCAGTCAAATTATGTATAACATATATTACATAAATATATAAAACATTAGTCGACGTTAAGATTTTTTCCTTAGAGATTTTGTAGTATGAGAAATATAGTAGTCTGTCAAAGTTTTGTCCACAGATATCACTACGAATATTGAAATTGAGAAAAAGAAAATAATGCTTCAAAGAAGGTTCAAAAACTATACTTTCTGTAACATTCATCTTGGGTGAATGATTAAAGTTGGTTGTCTTAAGTAAAAAGAAAAAACAATTACAAAAATAAATACTGTGAATAATGTAGCATAAACTAACCTTGGTTATTTCTTAAAACCAAAATTTCTTAAAATTTCACACACCGGAACTGAACGCTTAATTCATTTCCTGCTGAGCTGGTTTGCTCTAGTGAAATTGATCATGTAATTTAAGTAAAATAAAATTTTATAAAATTGATATCAAAGTTTACCTTTTATTTCAATCGGCCTCTGTGATCAAGTGGTATCAGCATTACTCAATTAATGAGAAAGGTCCCGGGTATGAATCCTGGCAGGATTTTTTAACTTCACATTTGAGATCACGGGCATGGGGTGATAGTGATGTCCTTTCTCCCCGAGTAAAAAAAATCTCATCTGATTATTCTCATGTGATATAAACATTACAAAATTCTTGTTCTACTGGCCTAAGCTTTAATGACAATTTTTTTCATTATTTTTCATTTACTATGAATACCTTTTCCCACTAGATGTGATACAAATACAAAATTTCAAAAATATTTTTTAATATCTATTGTTTTTTGATTATCTTGGACAGCATATGATTTCCATATCATACATAGTTTTGAAGACCTTTTGAAGCATAATTTGTCGAAAAGTAATCACCTGACATAATTTTATTTAGCTCAATAGATTGTAAATTCATTGAATCATGGTTTGTTTCAATATTTAAAACAAAAAAAAGGAGTTAATTGTGGGCGCCACCGATATCTTCAATGTTCTAATGTGTGTTTCATTTATTTCTACTAGTCTCCAATGAGCGATCACTCTTGTAAAATGTAAATAAAAAGTTATGTAGTATTTAAGTGTAGAAATAAAAAAAATGTTGAATAAGAATGGTTTTTTTTAAATTCATATATAATTACCTTTCGTTTATTTCTTCCTACAAATTGAAATAGCTATATTCATATTGTGTGATGAGATTTTTGGAATTTCTTTCATTTAGAAAATTAGGAGGAAAATTTCATAACATACTTAAAAAGATCCAAAATAAAGGTTTTTATTTTGCAATTAAGAAAGAAATTGTATTCCTGGGGTTGGCGTCATCCAGTGCGTTAATCCTGTTATAATCAATCACACATATTGCAGGTAAAAAATTAAAATTGTTATAACGTGTAGCACGTTTAAACCAACATCCAATGCGACGCGACGGCAATGCGTTCCTGTTCCATACAATACAATGGCAAATATGTAGCATGATCTCATCCAACACGCTAACGTGACGTCGGGTGTCGGCAGTATGTTTCCGCCTTAAATGTTTCTTTAATTACATATCTTTCAATTATACAATTTTTAAAACACTCCACGTGCCGGATGGAATTTCATAGCGGGCCGCCATTTGCCCAGGCTTACTTACTCTTGGTGAATAATATTGGGGATAGCAACACTGCGAATGCAAGGCATTTGGTTGTAATCGTGTACAGCTGTGTCTCCCAGGCAGTCCGCATTGAGTTTAATGTGGCTCCAGTCATTTATAGGTGAATGGTGCACTCCTTTTTTATGCTACCGTCTTCCGGGATATGTACGCCGAGGTATCTGAAGCTGTCGACCCTCTCGATGATCTGTCTCGCGCTGGTTAGAGTCATACCAGAGTAATGACAGGTTTGGTTTCCACATCACATTGGTCTTATTTGTATCTATTTTTAGACCAATAAGACCTGAGTAAGCTCGTGACCAAAGTTCCCGCTAAGGTGTGCGCACACATTTTTCCATCCCCGCACAGGCCGCACACAGAAATATTATAAAAAGAAGTTTGTGTCACAAAATTTTATTTTTGCTTAAATATTTATACTAAACTCACCAAAGTTTCTACATTTTTTCCACGTCTAGCGTCAGTAAGGAGTCCAATGAGTACATACTTATATTTGTGCACATTTTTTTTTTTGCTGAAAATTCACTGTGCACATAAGTCGATGGTCCGCACACACAATATAAAAATTAGAGGGAACGTTGCTCGTGACCCGTCAATAATCTCCCATATGCCTTTAACAGATTTGTCGAATATGATAGCATCAACGGCAACTGCTCAGACCGGGACCAAAAGCTACACCTTTATCAGGCAGAATTGACCTGCGGAGTATGAAGATAAAGATACTAATATAAAGGAACGGTTCAAGAACGCAGCCCTGTCTCACTCCAGCTATTCCAAGATCCCGAGCTATTCGATATTTGAGTCACCGATTCTCACACAACATGCACTATTTTCATGCAGGGATTTGATAATGGCTACAATCTTTGACATGATCCCGTATGCATCCAGTATCCTCCATAACGAAGGTCGGTGCGGACTATCAAATGCCTTCTCATAGCCAATGAAACAACAAGCAAGAGTGCGGATAAGTCATTGCTCTGTTAGAGGAGTCATTGAAGATTGTGTATTTGGTCCACACATGATCGTCCAAGAAAGGAAGCCAGGTTGAATTTTTTAAAAGTATTTGTATAATGGGACCTCTTAATTTCGCCAAGAAAATTTGTGCCATTACCTTTTTATCGAAGAGTTATCCCTCAGTAATTATTACAGCTGAGGGAATCGCCTTTTTTGTGGAGTGTTAACACCCAGTCCCTTAGATCAGTGCTTCCCAATTTTTTTCATAAAACAACCCTTTAGTCGCCCGCTGTGGTCTAGTTGGTTAGAGCTTGCTCTACCGACCAGGTGGGTCTGGGTTCAATTCCCGGTAAGGTCAATGTCAAATTTAGATTTTTAAATTTATATCTGAGACCTAAGACATGGGTGTTTGTAATGAGTTTGAGTTTATCTTGAGCGACTCGTATGGTCTTTCAGATTTAAAATATTTGGCGCATTGGCATTAACTGTAATGCCAAATTTTTAATAAATTAAAATATTTCAATTAAAAGTAAGAAAAAAAAAATGAAAAACATAATCCGCAGCCCCCTTGAATACAAAACATGTTATGCGGTGGCCTCCAGTTTGGGAAGTACTACCTTAGACATCGTCTGACACCTTAGCCATAATGTGGGTGCAGGATGGCGTTCGGAACAAATTTCAGAAATTCTGATTGTATACCATCTCCACACGGTGCTTTCCCGTTTTTAAGCCTCTTCACTCCGAAGGTAATCTCGGCATGTGTTGGCGTACGGTCTGAAATACCGGTCACTCGGGGGAGGTCATGTAGCCTCTTTGGTTGTATCAAAGGGATTATGTGGGCTGCTCAGGTCAGCACCTCACGGAAATGATCCTTCAAATTTAAAAAATGCTTTTTACGTTGGTAGCTTTCCACAGATCTCACGCTAAATCATATGTACGCTAAAACTACTCTGAAATAAATATCACAAAGCTTAACAATGTAATCCTTTGAATTTGAATTTTTCAAATTTAATATTGAAATTCCTCTAAGCACCTTCAGTCGAAATCTTAAATTAAAAAAGTAATCCTTTGAATTGTTTTATAAAACTTGCTCAGAGGTCAGCTAAATATCAATAATATTGCTTAATGGTAATAATTACCACCCCGAATTGTAAAGCGATTCCTCTATAATTGAATCATAGCCATTTATTGACCGAAATGTTGTCAGGTATGTTGTTATTTGGTCAATAAATTTATATTTTACCCAAAGGGTTGTTAGTAATTGACGATCCGGAGATAGCGCGCGGTCTACATTCATGATTAGGGGCGAACAATACAATCCTATACTGCTATACATATCCTAAACCTCTCTCCCCACTTCTTCAGCATCCTTATACACTTATTTGATTTCCCTCTGAATGGGACGTGACGTCATTAATATATGCTTTCTACCTGAATTTTAGGGCATCGGTAACAAAACCTTTCCCGTGATAAATAATGACAGAACGAAACAATTGCTTAAGTTCTTAATAATTGTTTGATGTTTGTATTATTCTTATTACAATTGTTAAAATATTTTCCCGCTAGTTATCAAATTACGGATATTATCAATCCGGAAAAAAATATTTCGGAACTGCTCTATTTTAAAAATGACACAACGATTATCGAAAAATACTAAATTTTGTTCTCTTCTAATTATTGCCGATAAAAGTATGGGCGATTTTTATGAAAAAATATGTCAGTATAACTTGATAAGCCATCGAGCGTTCGGTTCGCGAAATTTCCAATTTTGAGCCTATTGTAAGGTGAAGTATCGATTCCGTGGAGAAAAATAGGCGAAAAATATAATGATGTACACTGAACCCTTTATTTAAACGGGGTACCTATACATTCCACAATAAACATAAAAAAAAACATATAGAAAAAAGATTAACTGAACATACATAACAAATTAAAAATAGATTCCATTAAATTACAATTTCGGAACCGCGTAAAAATAAACAGTCCAAAAAGAGGATTAGGTATACATACATATATTCGTACAAAAAATGATTCAATTAATATTTTGTATATTACAAATCTTATTGAATTCTTTTATCAAAGTTATATTTTACAAGACTCTAGAACACCAAAGATAGTTAATATATTATATTTTTTATGTGTAGGTATCTTTTTTAGGCTTCTTCGTGTAGCCTTTAGCTTTGGGAAACGCTGCACTACACTACCTCATTATATTTTATATTACGTATTTTCTCCGCCACCAAGTTCACAAGAGTTATATTATGTTTTTATATGAGTATAAAAAAATAATCTTTGTTACAGAATATCATTGATCCATCGCTGTTTTTGGTTGGTTATTTTCCATTGAACGATATCCTTTAAAAATGTTTTCTTCGTTCAATATTTTCTATACGCTCGAGAACACTCTGAACAGTGTAATTTTTCTGAAAAACCTGAAACTGATGGATTCAGTCGAGTAAAACATTTTGAATCATACGACAAAGTAAGTACGTACTACATACATACTAGCAAACTGAAATAAAAAAAGGTTTTTTTTGTTATTGACAAACGATAAATATCGGTTGCACGCCCACCTATAAAGTAAATACATACATTTATAATTTTAGCTCATCTTTCAAATAAATTTGAAATTTACTGTTCAAAATATTACCAAAAAAAACATTGTTAATGATGTGGAAGTGTTTGTGATAGAATTGAAAAAATCGAGCGTTTTTTTACGGCCATTTTCGAATTTTGTTTAAAAAATATTGAAGACGCGTGTTAGAAAATCCATTTTTTTATTTAATACATTAAAGAAACACGAACAAGTTTAAAAATCATCGTTTATAACAAAGATACATGTTTTTAATAAGGAAGCCAGAAATGATGGCTAATTTTTGTGAATTTTAAATTATTATCTTTCCTAAATAAAGATGAAAAATAAAAGAATGACATCGAATTCTCATAAAAGAATCTTGCTATTTCCAGTGAATATTCACCAATATCTTTTCTTGTTGAAGATTTCCCAAACATTCAAGAAGAAAATTAAGTATTTTATTTGAATTCTAAATGTATTGATCCAACAAACCCAATTCTATTATTATAGATTCATTTTACTGCATATTTTTTTCTTGTGTAACAAAACGTTTATGAATGTCTCAAAATACTTAATATCAACAACTGAAAAATGCATTAACCTGCCTGAATACAGCTTGAAAAAGTTATAAAGTCTAATATTGGCAGAGATATAGTGTCTATTCTTGTTGGTACAATTCCAGGTGTCAAACGTTGTACTTAAATCTTCATAGAATATAATGTATGAAATAGCAATTAACTACTGAGTTGACCTAAGAATATTGATTTTTATTTTTTTAACTAGGGATCTCGCCAGCCTAAGTCAACTTTAACTAGGGATCTGCACTTTTCTGAGCCCCTTCAAGTTCACAAGTGCCGATATATAATGCATACTAATTTTATCAACCGCTCGTTGGTTTATTTCTGTTTAAATCTATGTAAGTATTTCACTTTCTTTATGCTGTGGATTAAACTAACATATAAATTGGGAATATTGTTGTTATTATTAATCTATTGAGTACATACTTAATACAATACAAATACAACCTGTATCTCGTTTATTTATGAAAGTTTTACCAAATATTTACCTTGAAAATGTGAAAAGACCGCATAATATGTCACTTCTTCCATACTGCTGCAATGCTTTTGATCAACGTACACGTAGTTATTGTAATCTGAGCTCTTGGGTTTGCTTCCATTACTTTATAGCATTCAATATATATAACCTGCCCATTACGGCCAATTTTATTATATTGATTGGTGGAACAGTAAATAAAAAATTTTTCATACAGGCATTGACATATCATTTTCAGTATTTTGCGAGTTAAAAAGATCTTTGTATCATAAATAATATTTTAGATTTAACTACTAATTCTTTTCCAATAAAAAAATGATCATCGTTTTGCTACCGCAAGTTTTGTTCGAGGACTTACTTGTTCAGTGAGATCGATTGATGCGTTCAGTCGACCATGATTGCATCATTGAATGCACTTTATGCTTCGCAAACTAAAGTAACGCTTTGCTGATCTCTCTTACACTACAGCTGGTAACTTTAATATCTTGTTTCAATAAAAAGTTTCTTGAAAAATAAATATTTTGATGGCATAATCCTATGTCTGTTTATTGACCGACAGTTATACAACTATTACACATATCGCTAGTATTATAATGCCAGCGTTTTAGAGTTACTTTGGATTAAAACAGTGTTTCCCAACCTTACTTATGCCATGCCTCACTCCTACGCTTCAAAAGTCTCCACGCCCCCCTAGTATCAAAGTTTTATAGTCAAATAGTCAATACTATTTTTTACTTTCATGTCATGTTTATGTTATGTTACATGTACAAGTCGGAAGAAAATTATAATGCAACTTAGTATGACTCTTGTGCTTGATGTAAGGCGGCAAGAGTTTTTACTTTTAATTTTGTCAATTTAATTAATAAAATCTCCACGGTTTGTGATATCAAGATGGTTTTGTTTTTTTAAATTATAAAGCATTGACTAAAGCCGCTTTTTTATTTTGTTTCTTCATCGACACAAAGCCACACCATTATATTTTTCTATGCTGAATAGTGTTTTAATGGATGTGATTATGAATTATTTTGCAAATTTAAAGAGTTATTTTTGATACTCCATGGTCACATCAGTTACAAAACATAAGAACGCATTTTTTTTAAATCGTAAAATTTGTCTTTTTCTTAACAAAAATAATCTTACACATATTTATAATTTGCGTATTGCCCCCCCCCCAGTGGAGCGCACTCCCCGCGTTGGGAAGCACAGGGTTATACAAATCTTTTTCGGCTTTTGGTTATACTAACAGATTACGAGAAGTAAAGAGGTAAAAATTACTATTCCAACTAAACAAGCACGAGCCTCATTTGTTTATAAGATTATCCACCAATGTCGATAATACATATCGACTGTGGAAAGGAAAAAGGACGTAACTCACATATAACAAATTTTACAGGAGACACAAACAACGTGTTTCAATGATTTTGGAACAAAGGCAAATTCTGAAATATAAATAACCTGGAAGAGCATGGAGATTAAAAAACTGGTTTTTAATTGACTTTATCTAACATATATATATATTTTAAATAAATCATTTTTAGGTCTTTTTCTGATTGCAATTTTCACAGACCTGTTTTTTTCAAATTTAAAAACTAAATTTACATACAAATTCAGCATTTTCAACTTACATCCTTTTGATAGAACGTTTATAAATTGTGATTTTCGAAAAAAGCTGTTTTAGAAAAACTGTGGGTTACATCTTTTTTTCTTTCCACAGTCGATATGTTATCCAACGATAGTGTGGTAGAAATAAATATTATAAAATAAAAGAAGAATCATATTTCAACATCAATTTTGGTATTTTTAAAATTAGTTTTCATAATTGAAGGATTTCCAATTGTTTTGCGATCTACCTTGTATCTTTATATATGGTATGTTAAAAGCTACACACGCAGTTAAAATATTAGAAACCACAGCTGCAAAATATCAATATATATTTTTTTAGTGAGCATTTTGATATATTGGGAAGTGATTCTGTTAAATTATATTAGGTACGCATGTACAGTAAAATGGTATAAAAGTTCGTGTTTTGTATTTAGGGGTTGGAATACCTGTTTTTTTATAATACGATTGCGGTTTTCATGTTTTCAATACCGCGGTACCGAAACTGAGAGATATTTGAATTTGTCAATAAATTCAATGAAAAATTTCTAATGCATATCAATAATACAATAAGTCTTTTTGATAAATTTAAATTCTAACAATGCTTTGACGTTTGACAAAATTTATATGTTTTTTAAGTAGCGACTGATTGATTACCAGTGAACGAAAATACTAAGCAATGTTGCATTTTTTAAATCCATGTCCGCTCCCAATGTAGAGCATATGGCCTCCTAATGGAGATATCTCAGCAGAAGTTTTTCTACAAGAATTGTTTGTTAATCAGTCGCACAACCTCTCTTTTTCAAAGAGAGTAAGTAGGGATAGAGGGATATGGCTAGGACATCTTACTGATAGCTCTCGCTACGCCCAATTATTGAAGGATCGGAAATGGTGGGAGGGACATCACAAACACCCATGCCTTTGAACAGAAATCGATCGAAAAAATGCTTTTCGTACTGGGACTTGAACCCGTAAGGTCTGGCACGGAAGCCCACAACGCTAACTGCCGCGCAATAGGACCCTATTAAACATGTATTCAACGTGAAATAGTCAGGATTGAACATTTGAACATCCGAGATTTTTGTGATTAAATTATGACACAGTGAGATACAGTGGATGATACAAACGATGCTGCATATATATTATTAAATACAAAATTGAAATTAAACACCAACAAGATTGACAATTAAACTTTGAAAAAACTGTAACGGTTGTGTAACTGCAGTGTAATACTTTAAAATCAGAAGTTGTGCTTCGGTCGATCAATCGTATATAATATTTTGTTGAGATGAATGCAAATTAACTAAACGTTAGTTTTTTTCGCATTAAAACAACATTAAAGCTATAAATCATTTAGTCGGGAATGAACAAAAAGAAAATCTATGCGTATAAGAGTTGCAGTGGAAATCGTTTAACACGAAACCGTAGGGACCGAAATATATTTTCATGCAAAAGAATATCGTGTTAAATGATGTGTGATAAAATAACTTAACAATGCTATTGCTGTCATAATAACAGAGTTAGTTTTAATATTTATACTCATTATTGACAGTCAATGCATTCATTGTCAATCACATCACATTGGCTATACTTTCACATAATAATATTATAATAATTAAAAAATGAAATGATGTTGTTTAAAATTGAAAATAAAAATGCTTCATATATTATATTATACATAAAATGAGTATTTATATTTTATTTTACAATTTTCATAATTTGGCTCATTTTATTATTCGTCCAAGACGCGGAATCTTTTTGTGTAAAGCGATTTTTGTTTTAAGTTAAAATAAATCTAAAATACGTAATTTTAAATTGTAGTATTTCATTTTCATATTTGAATCGATACATTTTTTTACACTTCTATATGTTTTATTAACGACACGTTAGCGTCAGTTCAAGTTCACCTGTGCACTGAACTGCCTGAAGATGACGAAAGGATAAACCCGGATCGTTAGTGACAAAATTAATGGAAATGTAGACCTGTGGAATATTCAAATTTCACATTGCAGTTCCATCAAGCACCTTCATCTGAAATGATAAATTGTTATAATATTTTGTCAGGAACAGAAAGTAAATTTGTGTTATATCCATTGTGTCGTATGTCAATGCGTCATATTTTAATCAAAAACATCTCAGAAATATAAATGTTAAATCCCGACTGTATCAGAAAAAGAAAAAGTGCGGGATTCCATGATTGCAATCCCTATTTGTAAAGTATATAAAATGTGCCGTATAGACAGTTTTTTTTTGCGAGGGATATATTGGTATGTGATCTATTTGAAATGCGACCCCTCGATATAAATCAAAAGATAACCGGATGTCGAAGGTTTCCCGCGCAAACTAAAAAACGGGATGGCCATTTTAGAAGCGAATAAATTTAATGTTCTCCTTAAAGTCTGTTTGGGGAGACGAAATTCGATAATAATGTGTCCATAAATTTTACTCTGACACTTTTTACTTAATATCTACATTCTGAAAATTTATAACGAATTTTCCGGGATTTATTGACCATCGTTTTGTGTGGTTGGGCGACTTTTATCATTTATCATAAACACGCCGCCGAAACTATATTTTTTTTGCGTGTAAAGTTTCTCTGTTTGGCAAGGGGATATCTGTGCTCAAGTCTCTGTTATATGTATTAAAAAATTATGCGTATAAAAAAAGTATTGCGTGTGTAAAAAATACATTACAATATCATCAGTTATTTCTGACAATTCATAGATCAACGACGACTCATTATTCATTATCCGTTAATTGAATAATGTTTTCAGAGGTATTAGATTACATAGAAAAAAATATCACTAAACGATTGAAGAAAGCGTTCCCAGATGTAAGATTTCAGATGTACTAGGTGGTTTATGTTTATGTTTATTTTTATTTATTTATCGAGCTTAGTGAATAGATATTTTATCTCCTCATTACATGTTTTGAGAATATCGAATTCGTAAACCTTTTTGATGAAACGAACCTATTATGAATTTGAATGATACAATACCTTCTCAAATACTTTATTTGAACGTATAATAATCTGACAGCGTAAAGATGCAATCCAGACGAATATTATGTAAATGTTAACTGAATTTCGAAGAAAACTGAACATATAATACAATATCTTTGCACTAACCCAGTGGCTCTTAACCTTTTCGAAGTCAAGGTGCACTTTTGATCATGGGAAAAAGTGGCGGTGCACCAGAGTTAAGAGGTCGAAAAAATATCTGAACATTTTTTTTTTGACTTTTTCGGTTTACACTATTTTGCGGATTTTTCGGCTTTTACTATTTTACGGATTTTTTCGCGGTGCACTTGCAATAAGCTCGCGGTGCACCGGCTAAGAACCACTGCACTAACCCATCTTTATATTGAAAAAGTCACATAGTTCAATAGCCGTTGCTAATTATTGTTAAAAATTAAAGATTTTTTTTAAATATTTCCATGTATGAAACTTAGTTCTTTTCTGTATTCATATAAAAAAAACTTAAGCTCTTCAACTCAGTGGTGTAGTTACAAATATTAGATGTAAATAATTGATTATATACAATACTCAATAATTAATTATATGAATGCAGCTATAGAAAAGTATAAGAATGAATATAAATGAATAGATTTATTATTGAGGTCACGGTTTTCAATATGGACAGTATGGAAAGTTTTTATAAATTGGTTTTGAATTGATTTATGTTCTGTTTGAAGGCATGGATGCATATGAATTTTTAGATTTCCTACCACCCTATCATCGAAACGGGTGTAGCGAGAGCGATTAACTAGTCGTTAGTCCTGTCCTCGTCATATTATTCTATCCCTAATATTTTTGAAAACAGAGAGGTTGAGAAACTGAGTTCTCGTAGAAACACTGTTGAGACAAAATTAATTAAGAGTCCACATGCTCCACATTGAGAGCAGACATGGTAAAAAAATACACCAGTGAATTGCTAATTTTTTATTGTATACATTTAAAAGTAAGGTAAATAATTTACTTTGAATAAATAAAACAAGATCGCATGTATATTGAAACCCCCTGTCCTTTCGTATTACCAAATAAACAATTTGTAATTTGTAGTTTTATCAACGTGATAAAACTACAAAAGCGAACTGCCATTGATATTATACATATTTCCTTACAGTGATGAGCATGCATGTAAGTAAACTTTTATTGAAAAGCTGCTTCGAGAACTGCCTTCAAATGAATGCGCAGAAATTAGTGTTGTAATTCGGAATTCGATTAAAAACGATTGGCACTTAATCGAAATGGAATTGCACAATGCACTTCGGAAGTAGCGCTCGGTAATGGAATTGCAACTTGCAACTTGGAAAATGCAATAGAACATGCAAGCCTGCAATTAGGAGAGAATCACCTCAGAACTAAGCACACACACAATTGGGTGTTTGCAAATACAGCTGAGCGAGTGTCGATGTTGTCTTGTTCTGATAATTTACACAATGACATAAGCAATTTTCAAACAAAAACAAATACTTATTACAATATAACTATTAAAAACATAAACTTATTCATCTTTAAAGATTCTTGGAATTAGTCATAAAAGCTATACATGGTTACTGTATCATAATAAATTCTCTAGTTTTTTATCATCTCATAAAGAAAAGTTAATTTAAAAGGTTTATTATGCATCAATTTAAAAATCTAGAGAATTTGAATCTCGAGATTTTATTCTTTTCAAGAATATTGTGGTTTTCATTGTTTTAAATAACAAATCGAACGATTTGATTATGTATCAGTTTTTTTAATGCTTTATTTGATTGATTCCATCTTTAATTTAAACAACAGTTTTCGGTATTTTATTTTATAGGTGGAGAAATTAACTATGCATAATTAAATATCTATATCACGGTTTCTCAACGGTGGGCCATGTGGCCCCCCAGGGGGGCACAGAGACTTATTTTTGTTTTGAGGAGCCACGACACAGTTCAGGGAGGCCACGGGCAAATTGAAGATTTCAAATTCCTCGGTGAGCTAAAAAAAAAAAAAGGTGTTCTTGGAGATATTCTGGGAAAAAGTATACCAAATCGAAGATTTTAAATTTCTCGGTGAGCTAAAAAAAAACAAAAGGTGTTTTTGGAAATATTCTGGGAAAAAGTATACCAAATCGGAGATTTCAAATTTCTCGGTGAGCTAAAAAAAAGGTTAAGAAACACAGATCTATATCATATCGATTGTGCGCTGCTACATAAACATAAAAAGCTTCAAGATTTTGAAAAATATTACAATATGAAAAGTAGTCATTGAAAAAAGCAAAATTCTTTTTTTACCAATTTCAAGAATTGACCCTTGGAATGTAGAGTAACAGAGTGTGGAGGTTATTATTATCCGTTTATAGAACTAACCCAAGATGATTAAAAAACAATAAGGATATTAAGTTTATAGGGTATAAATTCGTGCAAGTAGCTCAGCGCTAAGATATAATATTATATAATGATATAGTTAAGAATCGCAAGTTTACGAGTTGTTTCAGTGAGGTCCGCCAGCTGTTGACGCAGTTTCAAAGTTTTAAAGTGTTATTGCCTCAACGCTTGGGGTTTAATTTGAAAAGTTGCAAGGATACTTTGCATATTATAAATCAACCATTGCACTTTCTAACTGCCATTTTTCTAATTGAAAAAAACACGTTTATTTTTAAAAGGTGTTTTGTTTATTTCATTAAATTGATAAATACAACTATCGTTCTTTATTAGTGATAATTTTTATTGTTACGGATATTATACACGTTTTTCCAGTCTCAAAAATGAATATAAAAGCTCTAAAACTCATGTTTCTAAAAGTTCGTTTTTATTTAATTGATAATGTTCATTTAATTGATGGATACAAATAAAATCTTTGTTATTCAAAGGAGATTTATTATTAGAATGGATATTATTCACGCTTTTCCCGTCTTCCGTTGTTTTAAATAAAAGAGTCAATCGTTTTAAATCAGAAAGAATGTCGACAAACCTTCAACTTTGTAATGACAGTACTCTTTGCCAAGTTTTTATATTGTTTTTTCTTATCATAGAAAGTAAAATATTTATGTATTTTCTGTATTTTCAATTTGATGACATATTCAAAGTGCGCGCTCTCTTGCGAAACTGTATTTCGCTGTTTATGCATATTCCACTTATCATTTGAGTGCACTGCCACCGTAAAACTACCAAATGCGATTTCCATCTTTCAACTAACAGATGCTGGCACTCCAAATGAAATAACTTAAGCCGACTCGGGTGTTCGATCTGTTGAATACAAATGAAAGCTGCATTATCATTTTCACCTTTTTATTCCGCATTCATAGAGTTATATTTAAAAAAAAGCTTTAGCACGAATATGTATCGTTTGATTGAGAAATAACGATACTTTCGATGGATTCGGCGGTAACTTTGTGGAAGTTCAATTTAAAATAAAATAACTTAGATTATTCCACGTATTGTGCTACAAACTGTGACACGTGTTTCGCCTCTTTCAGAGATCATTATCATTATCGTTTGTTTGTTTATCTATCATTCCCTCCTTGCCTCACAATTTTATTTGATTTTTATTATAATATATATCAGTATAGTAAAATTAAAATCATTCGTACTTAAGCAAGCATTTGTGAAAGTAGTCTGTCCGAAGATGCCTCTGAAAGAGGTGAAACACGTGTCACAGTTTGTAGCACAATACGTGGAATAATTTAAGTTATTTTATATTTTATGAGAAATAACAAATCTTTTAGGATTGATATTATGCTGGTTTTAAGATAAACTTATTTATTTATAAATCGATTTAATATCTCTGGGTCATGTTGCCGAGTTCTGAACGTACGTAGTTGTTTATGTTATTCAGTAGTGGTGTCCTCGAGTTCGATTTTACGTGCAGATACTTTCATAAATTGAGTTTTAAATAGTTTTTTAATCAGTTAAAAATGTTTAGAATCACATGAGATAAAATTCTGTAAGAATATTTAAAGTAGCTCGAGATGAATTCGAGGAAAAAAGACATCACAAACACCCATGCCCAAGATCTCAAATTTTATATAAAATAACTAAATCTTATATTAAACATTTCTAGGACTTCGACTCGAGCCCATATTGTCAGTATCTTGGAGCTCTTGGACCTACATATACATACATTACTTTTCACCAATTTGATCCTTGAAACTTCACCATTGCGTCAGCGATTCAATTAATAATATGGACAGGTCAAGGAAATTATTTCCTATCGTGCGCAAATTTTAATATTTTATGACAACATAAACGAATAATTCCTCAATAGGAAATAACATACAAGTGTAATATTAGATATTAGTTAGATTACAAATTTCAACAGTACTTCATAACCTCTTAATCGATGTATTTGCTTTTTTAATAAGGCATTTTTTTTGTTCGAAGAGGATAGTGATAAAATTATAAGGCTAGGGTAGAACTATTCGTTAGGTTCTCGCTGTCGCTACATCTCGTTTTTGGGATTGGTTAGGTGTTAGTGAGAGGTAATGGAAACACCACAAACATTATTTGAAGAAAACTCCATAAACTGATTGAATTTATGAAACTATCCGTACTGGGATTCAAGCCCATAAAATACACAAGACATTGACCACTTGATTTTAATCCTGGTATTATTACAATGTAGATTGTGTATACTTAAAATTTTCAGAAAACGCTCTCGTAATTCAGTACACTAATCATATTTTAAATCCACTGAGAATAATTCGAGAATATCGTATCTTAAAAAGAAAACTGAAATTTCATATACATACATTTTTGATCGCGGTTACTTAATGTATAAGCCATACCTTTTAAAACTTCAACGCATAAACACAAAAAGGTCGTAAGCTTTCATGATTCTTTATAATTCTTTTATAAACTTTGTATTAGAGTTTGGAGAGAAAATTGAAAAATATAAAACTGTCGTGTTATATTTACGTGCGTACCTCGTTTAGATTTAAATATTAAATTGTGTGAAAAATAATAGCAAGACAAAGATTTTTTGAAAGATGAATTAAATATTCCCTCAGCAAAGTTTTCACAGATAATAATATATCATATCCATGTCAGCTGCCAGTGTGAACCACATCAACTCCAAGTGAAAGATCTCAACAGAAGATCTTTTTATTATGTTAACATGCTATTATTCAGTCTCATAAAAAGATAACGATGAGAAGGAGTAGTCTTGAAGTCACATGTGCAACGCCCACAAACATCAATGAATTTGAACAAAAAACCGTAAATCGATTGAAAAATCAATTTCACTAAACTGTCTGGGATAAGAATCCGTGGTCACGTCAAAGAGCGTTGACCGCTCAGATACAAGAATCGCACGATGGTAAGTGATTCAAAAATACATTAGTTAAGATCAGCCATACTCAACCTGCGGCCCAGTCAGCTCTTATGTGCGGCCCAAAATAATTATAGTCACCAAATATTTTTAAGAGATAGTTAAAAGTTTGACTCGTATTTTTCATTTGTTGTTCATTGTTATTTATTACTATGAAACATACATGAATACATAAATGTATCTATATCGACTGTGGAAAAAGGACGTAACCCACACATATCGAATTTTACATGAGGCGCTAAAAACGTGTTTTGATGATTTTGTGACATATGCAAATTATGAATTATACACAATCTTGAAGTGTACGGAGACTTCTAAACTGGTATTTAATTGACATAACCTAATCATAATTATGGAATTTGTCTAGGAAAAACTTTTATTTCAGTCTTTTTTTTTGTTTTAATATTTACAAGGTCATTTTTTTCAAACTTAAAAGCTAAATTTAGATACTAATTCGGCATTTGTAGCTTGCATCCTTTTGATAGAACGTGTATCAAGTTTGATACATTGTAATTATCGAAAAAAACCTGTTTTGAAAAAACTGTGGGTTACGTCCTTTTTCTTTTCCGCAGTCGATATGTATATATTTACATAACATGAAATAGTTTTATTTTTACACCATAATACTACATACATATGTGTGCAGTATAGTATGTGCTATATTTACTGTAAATATTTTGCAGCCCACGTAGAGAAGCAAAAATCGGAATGCAGCCCGGAGGAAAAAAAGGTTGAGTATGGCTGGTTTAGATGCATTATTCATCAAAATTCAATCTTGATCAATTTTTTTGGTTTTCGACCTCGTAAGGCTTAAGAGCTTTTATTCTACTTACATGTTTTTTGCAGTCATATCCGAATATGAAAATTTTATAAACGGGTGACTATTCTTATCCTGAAGTGGAGCATTTTACCTCCTAATGGAAGTACCCTAACGAAAGTTTTTCTCTTCGATATCGTTTCTTACACAGCTGCTGAACCTCTCATTTTTTCGAAGAGAGTATAGGAAGAATGAATATTATAGGGTAAAAATAGCAACGTATTTATCTCTACAGTTTTCAGTAGAAACTGTGGAACTCAATACGTTGCTATTTTTACCCTATTATAATGGAGTTCTACCAAGTAAATCAATAAAATTAATAGGGTTAGAACAGGACTCTGCAGTTCTCTCCATCAACCGCAATGGCTGTACATCTGAGTCCAACAGACATTTTCCATTTTTTATAAGCTGCTATCGTAATTGATGCAACGTATGACGTGAAGAAAGTTATATATTTTTAAGAAAGATTAAAAGAAAATTACTATCCCATTATACAAAATGTTTCATATTTATATTCTTAAAACCACCCAAATCATATTCGAATGAAAAAAAACGGGGCGCATAGATGGTGAAAAGCTTACTACTTTTCCAGACAACATCAGCCTGTATTTATAGGAAAATAGAGTTTGATTGACTGAATTAATCTGATTTTTTGTAAAAATAAAGTGCTTTTAAAGAACTGTAATGGCAAATATTACGTAAAAATATAATGTAATGCTACCACAAATACTTTGGTTTAACTCAATAAATATTATAATTTAGCTTTATCGCAAAAATGACAAAAAATATTTGCGTAAAAAGATAAATACTGCAAATGTATTGCGTGACTTATTTTGCATTTTTATTTATAAAATCCGATAAAAACACATCAATCCCTGTTTCTGTTCCGGCAGATCTCGATCGAGGCAATTAATTGATCGGAGTCGGTGCAAAGGGAAATATGAAATGGCAAATCGAATTCAAAATTCTTTGTACAAATAGATAAATCAGACACCGATGACAAATGCTAACGGATTATATCGTCTCGTTTGGATCATAGGTCACGAACCGGTGAACCGCGGGTTAATGTGGACATGGCCGCGCATTTTGACCTGATGCTGACCGACAGGCATTTGAATGGCTGTGTCCTAACAACCAAAGAGAACATCATAACCGTTGATAGTTAACTTAAAAGTAAAGATGAAAATTTAACGATGCGTATTCTTTACCAAAACAAATTAAACATATTCCTCGATCTACATGAATGTTTTTTTTTCATTTGCAATTGAAATCCGCATCGAGATTATCATTTATTTGTAAGCAAAATGCAAGAATAGGTTTATTTTTATAGTATCACAAGTTATTTTACCATGTTATTACCAATTATCGATTTCTGTTCGAAGGTATGGGTGTTTTTGATGTCTTGAAAATTCCTTCCCACCCTTTCCATCCTCCAATAACTGGGCGTAACGAGAGCGATTAGTTAACCACTAGTTCTGTATCTTTTATCCCTACTACTTTCTTTGGAAAAAGAGAGGTTGAGCAACTGAGTAACAAACAGTTCTCGTAGAAAAAGTTCTGTTGAGATACCTCTAATAGAAGGCCATATGCTTCACATTGAGAGCAGTCATGGATTAAAAAAAAAGTTTTAACCCTATTTTCTTCTCTCCAAATGGATCATGTAAACCAGTTAACAAATATAAAGGTAAGTTTATTTTTTACATAAAAATAATTATATGCTCTTCATGTGTTGTTTTTTTGTAAGAAAAAAATTCATAAAAACGTAAAAAGAAAAAAATATATCTTATTCGGTCATTTGCAGCCATGAAAAATGTTTTATGATCCTCAAATAAAATAAATGAAAGATAGAGAAACATAAACTTAATCTAGCACTGTTTGTTGTGGAAAATATTGTTTGCAATGAAAGCATTAAAAATGTATGCCGTGTTACTAATTAAAAACCTCGTTGATTCGGGTATAATTGCATGACCTTTCTCACACTCGACGAAAGTAATTTATTGCAGCCGGAAATTTCGGGATTATACTTCCGCAACACGTTGAAATCCCCGCAAATTCGAGAATAATAAATTACTATATTATTGCAATTGCCGCTGCCCAGCTAAATGATTTAGAATTCGGTATTTTTGTTCGGCTTCGTGAAAAAATTGGTTAACGACGACTGTTTTTGAGTTTTATTATTGTATGTCACACGCAAAACGATGTTCAATATCCGCTTTAACGTTTTACATGTTCTAACGGAAAACATTATTCGAAACTATTCGTTTACATTAAATATGTTTCCCGAGCAGACATTCTAGTGACTGATTTTATTTTTCATACAATCAAAAAGTAGTCAATACTTAAACTATTGTATTTACTTGATTACAAAACATGTTTTTAATATAAAATAACTTAGATCATTCCACGTATTGTCTTACAAACTGTGACACGTGTTTCGCCTATTTCAGAGACATCCTCAGACAGACTATATTCACGAAACCTTGGTTAAATTACGAATGATTTTAATTTTACTATCTTGAATAAAACAGGTGGTTCGCCACTGTTAAATTTATTTTCCAACAGTTTAACCCGTTCTAATTGGTGCAACTCATTAGTTAATCATTTCTTAATGTAAATGTCAATTGTATTACCATAATTGTTTGATTATTTTTCTATCATCCCCTCATTGTCTCCCATTTTTATTTGATTTTTATTATAATGTATCAGAATAGTAAAATTAAAATCATTCCTACTTAAGCAAGCATTTGTGAAAGTAGTCTGTCTGAGGATGCCTCTGAAAGAGGCGAAACACGTGTCACAGTTTTTAGCACAATACGTTGAATAATTTAAGTTATTTTATATCCAAATGAACATCCACAAAGTTACCGCCGAATCCATCGAAAGTATATTATTAAAAAATTGGAGACTCTATGGTTGGAGTGCTCTTCTATGCGATGACGTCTTACAATCGTTGTCGAAAATCTAAAAACTGAGTACCTTTTTTCCTGTTTCGGTACAAAGTACTCAAACCGGAAAATGAAACGGCAAAAAAAGAGCTCATTCAGGTAAAAAATCCCGAGTCACCATTTAAAACATAAAGAGCTGTCTGCGGTACGCAACTTTCCTTATATATAAACAAATGCTATTTTCAAAGCTTCTATTCTGGCGGTTCTGTTTATAGCAAAAGGTCGTCTATAAATGAAACTCACCTTACTAAGGTCGAAAAAGAAATCTGGAGAATTTGCAGTATGTCTATTATCACCTTTACGAGAAATTAAGACAGTTGATTCATAGGAAAAAAAATGTGTTTTTCTTGGCTGTATATCTCCCGCAGGTAGTTCATTCTACCATACTTTAGTGGTGTCAGACGATTTGATAGAAACAAATGTATAATATACATAACCTTAAAAAATATCATTAGATAAACTATTAATATGTAGAGAATTTATCTGGAAAATTGTGTGGTTACAACCAACTAAACATGATTTTAACGGTGGCTTCTGGAATGCAGAACGTATGATATGTTGTATTTAGCCTACAATGCATTATGTGCGCTGGATGCCAGATCAGACAGAGCGCGATAACAAAATTATGAATTTCTCGTCAGGCGCGCGAGGCATGTTTGACATAAAGAGCACATTAAAACATGGCATAAGCCGTTACCAAAATACTAAGCCGGGAAAGATTCATTGCGGGAAACGGGACGAGGCGTAAGTCTGATACTGCGAAGCTCGCCTCTATCATAAAACTTTACGGGGTTTGGTGAACAAACGCCACCGCGGGGAGCAATTATCACATTCGCCGCTGCGCGAAACGCCGCATGTCTTCTCAGCCAAAACGCTCGGAACGATTTTTTTATTATGATGCTTTCACTGCGGAAACAACAGCGATATTTTAGGCGTCCGTGTCCTGAATTAGTTATCGATAGATTCTCGCGTAACTTATTAGGATTACGATCGTTCGCGAGATTTACGCACTTTGCAGGGTGTTAGCCAAGCGCCGGCTTATGACGGGAAGACAAGAAATTGGTCGCGGCATATTGTACAATGTTTACTGATTTATAAAAAAAATAACATTGAAGTTTGAAAGATCGAAAATTTTACATTGAATGACTTATAAAATTCATCACAATTTTAACATAACAGTTTTATGAAAAAATGCAATTATATGTAGATCCATTCCAATCACAATATTATTACACAGCTCATGTACTTTTTGGTAAGCATATGGAGTTTGAATTCGTGGAATCGGGTGTTTCTAAAAGATTATCTGACTGTATACAAATATTATATAAGTTCAACGGAAAATATTGAAAAAAACAATTTGGAGTCGATTGGAAAAATAAAAGACTAAAGAGAGTAATCAATAAAATAATCATGTATACAATTAATGTAATATTTATCACTTTTAGGGGGTTCAATGTCAATATATACTCAAAAGAAAGGCATTATATTAAAAAAACTCACTTTTATTGTGAAAGTGGAATTAGTACAAATGAGTATGTATTTTATTTTTTTAATCTAACATTTGTTTTATTATGCTTTTTTTATACTACCTAATTATTTCACAAAAATCTGACTGGTAAATAAATCTTTGTTAAATTGAAAAAAAACAGTGATTGTGGCTAAAAGTTTTTATTTTATTTGATAATAAATAAAGTTATCAAATAAAATGTTGCGTATAACTGAGAGTTGAACTCATTTAAGTATTGAAAAGTAATGTCACTTTTAAGGGTCAATTCTTGACGGAGAGGCATTATATCATGCAATACAACACATTTCACAAAGATCAGAACCGGTTATGCTCATCACCAGCATCAGTTGATGATGCCCGCGATGAGTAAAATCAGTTCTGATATTTATTAAAATAATGTGGAATTTGTACATAAAAGTGTTTTATTTTTTAATTATAGGTCATTTTTTATTGATGCTTCTGACACCGTCATTGGCTTTTATAATACACCTATGGTTAACACTTGCGGCTCGGAGACTAGAAAAATACCTTTCTTCCGATGGCCGTCGTTTAGGGACCCCAGTTATTGGCCTTATTCTTATGAATTTAAAAAAAATATTCTAAGGGCTTTAAAATATTTCTCTGCATCATTCCTCATACATTTTTTTTTTTATAAAAATCTGTGTTTTTTTAAAATAAATAATCATATTTTAAGTTGCGCGTAAAAAAGACGTCATCCCAGCACACATATGAAATCGCAACTGACGAGATTTAGCTCAACAATCATTGCACATGCTATTTTTCGAGCGACTACTATCGCGCGCTTATCTCATTATCGCGTATTTATATAAAATGAGGCATCGATGTAAGTAAGATATTGTGTATTTTTTGAGAATAGTATTCCAGGATACATAAATTATTATCTTTAACTTCGGACATATCAATCCGTTTTTTGTTCTACTTAGAGGATTTTTTTTATTTAGTTAATTTTTTTCTTTTCTGTTTTATTTAATAGAGACGGAACTAGCTATCGAATATTTTTTTTTCTTCTATAAAAGGTCCAAAAAACTATGATTTAAAAATACCTTAATTATAAACATTGTAACACCTATATTAAAATAGATATTTAAGAAAATGTGGGTATTGGGGTCGCATTTCTTGAGCTTAGAACAGGAAACGTTAATGAAATAATATGATAAAATGTTTTGAAAATTTAAGCCAGCAAAATTTTACTACACATTTTTTTTTCTTTAATTAGTCTTCGCTGTAGTCGGGATTTTATCAATATTTGTTTTTTTTAAACTTTATTTAGATTTAATATTGTATAAAATTATGTCATTTGAGTTGTCGGTCAATCATTGGATAGTGTTTTCCCCAGCAAGAAACAAAACCACAAGTCATTAGAAGAAAACATTCTGTGAAAAGAAAATGGTGCCGATGGTCACAGCAGCCATGTTTTTTTTTACGAGGGATCACTCGAATATTTATTCAAATTAGACGCCCGAGAAACGAAATCGAATACTAACTAAAATAAAGTTTTTGAAATATCGTTTACGAATTTTAAAACGAAACCCTCGCAGGAATGTCGTCGATAAAATATTTGCATAAATATTACAAAGCAATAAATTTCACGTCGAATATTTTCTCAAGAGCTGTATCGACGTTCCGCAGGAAAATAAATATGATTTTTAGAGTAGTAACTGTATCGCGAGATTTATCGTGCGGTTGCCGTCAAATGTTTTCTTAGTGAATGAAAAAATATTCAAATAAAATGAATGTCAACGTTTTCCGTTACAGATATTTTCACTTCGCTCCCCTTTTCCTGATTTCTCAATATCAATCCATCACCGGCTAAAACCCGAGTCAGAGTTTTTGCTATGCAGCACACCACGGGACGGCGGTTTTTAGTATATGCAGAATATAAATAAATCCCGTCGCATTTATAAGTCTCTTAAATAGAAGAATTAGTTATGCCTGAAGCAGGACAATTTCAATGCATCACTAATGCTTTATATAATATTGAACATTTATAATTGAATAATTATTACCACAGATTCATTAGTGATTTCCCATTTTTTTGCTATTACGCCCATCCCCGTATTTAAAAAAAATTGACGTATTCCTCATTTTAAGAAATAATACAGAACTTTTTTCAGTATGTTGCAAATAATATATACGTAGATATAAATAATTAAAATCTTGGTAAAAAAGCATTGAAATATAATAAAACATTTTTTGTACTATTTCACATTATTTCTTTTAGATCTGAACCGGTTTCACTATTCACCGCAAGCATTATCAGCTAATTATGAATAAAGAGATACAAATTTATTTTTAGAATAAGACATATACCATGGTGTAACAAATAATTGGTAAAATAAATATGAATGTATATAAAAATATTGAACTGAATTATCTATAAATAAAATATAAAATTAGTGTGAATATAGCATTTGAAAAAATTACGCCCCATATCATAAAAATGGAATGGTCTGATTGGCGATCAGAGATTTAGTAATGCTACCTTTTAAGGTGTTCACTGTTAATAGGAAAAGGATTATATTCATAACATAAAACACATATTTGTAATTTAATTCCTATGATCCGGTTTCACTTACCATGAGCATTAGCAACTGGTAAAAATAAAGGTTAATACAGGGATATTTCTACTAATACAAGAAACAAAAATTGGCCATGGAAACGCGTTTCTGTTACCAATCTTTTGTTTATAAAAAATACACGTGAAATTAGTATTAAAAAGTGTTTTATTTTTTGAAAATTTAATGTTGATTTTAATTGATCAATTTCATTTTTAAGATCTTATAAATGAATGCTTGCGGTGTATTTTCTTTCCGAATTGGTTTCGAGTTGCTTTATCATATTTTTGGATTTCTCCTCATCTAACTAAAAAATAAAAACATATTAAGCACGTTGTCAGTTCGCTGTGTGCCATATATTTTTTTAATACAATATAGCAATGAAAAAATGGTGAATGTTAGAAATATCTTTATTTAAAAATATTTATGTGGCAAATTGTGCTACATAGTACAGAATAAAAAGAAACGAATTCTGTCGTAACAAAAATATGGAAATCAGCTGTATTGGATATATTTCCATTTGAAAGCAATCCTAACCTTTGCAAAGCTAAAAATTATCATTTTATTTTTGGGTAGAAACGCCCGCCTCATTCAAAGAAAACAGATTAAAATTTATACAAGAGCGTGTGGTAAAGCGTTCATTTTACCCAAGTTTACCATACATGGGCAGACTACGAACTTCGGGCTACGAGACAAACGTAGAAGCGTAGACGTAGACACTGACTGAGTCGAGCAGGATTAACGGTGTCACGTCTACTTATGTTTAGGCAAGTGACAAGGCTGATTTGCTACTTGTACTAAAGCTAACTGTAATCTACAGGTTGTGCATGCTATTTCAAGACGATAAAAATCTTGCAAGTAGTAATATGACATGTTCGAATGTTTGTAAATGTTTAATTATAAATCACTTGGTAGTTCATCGTTTCGAAACTTACCATAGCACTCAGTTTTATGCCCACTAAGTTTTTTTTTTTTAACCATGTCCGATCCCAATGTGGAGCATATGGACTCCTAATGGAGTTAATCTCAACAGAAGTGTTTCTACGAGAACTGCTTGTTACTCAGTTGCTCAACCTCTCTTTTTCCAAAGAGAGTAGGGTTAGAAGGAAAGAGCTCGGACAGGACTAGTGGTTAGCTAATCGCTCTCGATACGCCCCGTTCATAGAATGGGATGGGTGGGAGGGGGGAATTCAAGACATCACATACATCTAGTCCTTTGAACAGAAATTCATAAATCGATTGAAAAATCAATTTATAAAACTGCTCGTACTGGGTACCCACTAAGTACCACCTATTTTTTTAAAGCATGTAAAACTAACTGACATAAGTCACTACAGACAGCTGAAGTTAATATGCGAAATATTTTGAAATGAGAAAATCACTTGAGATCAACTAGATGAGAAGAGACATCACAAAACACAAATGCATAAAATATCAATTTAATTAAAAGAAATCCAGATTATTTATAGATTATATGCACTTTAAAATAATTACCAGAATTATCTTACAATGAGTTAGACATTTAAGGTTACTATGCTTTAAGTGTGCTGAAAAAAAAGCTGTTTGATCTTGGAATGTTTCTAAATCATCTCAAAGTTGAATGGTGCACACTGTCAATTCTTGGTAAAAAAATATTATATTTATAACAACACAGTGGCATTAAAATTACTTGTTTCTCAATAAAACAAATATGCAAAAGCCCGACTTAACTTTCATTAACAATAAAGATTTTTCAGAGGTTCTGACCGTTTGTAAAATTGTGGAAGAGATATGTATTGTAAACTATGGTTTGAATGATATTCATTAAATTGTTATTTTAAAAGTACGTTGATAATTTGTATTTTATTTTATCTTTACCAAAAAACAAATTATTGATTTGATTGTATTATATTTCAAAATATTTTTTACTGCTGTCTTTAGCTACTAATATTGGGGAATGATAGTTTATTTGGTTCCCGGTAAATTGCTCGAATGGAAATTGCTCGAATAACAAGATAATCAATTTGTTTCCGTTTGTTCTGTCCGTTTGTTCTGTCTTAGCCCTAGTCTTCTATGTGTTCTGGAAATATATAGAAACAGTTTGAGTAACTAATTAATAAGCAGTATTCGTAGAAACACTTCTGTTGAGATAAACTCCATTAAAAGATCATATGTTCCGCATTTGGAGCCAACACGGTTAAAATAAATACTTACGAAAATTATTTTTATATTTCACTCTCTAAACAAGTGTCGCACAAGATAAAAATGAAATTCGTAGAAAAAGTCGTGAAAAATCGTTTAAATAACCAAGCAATTCGAATAATTTGTAATTCGAGCAATTTACCGGCTCCCAGTTTATTTAAGTATACATATGTATAGTTTATTATAAAGATATTATATTTTTTAAAATATTCCCATCTAAATCGAATGATATGGATTCTTAATGTCATATTCCAGCAGAAGGTGTTAAATCTTAAAGTATGTACCCAAACATTGTTGTTTTTTCAACTACTTTTTACAGAGATAAAAAGAGAGGAAGAATGATTTAGAGCCTAGACATATTTTTAGGTTACGGTGATTAACACTTATGCAACTGACTAAATAATTGCAAATAAATGCATTTTTATTCAAGCAGTTTTTTAAATTTACGTTTTCTCTTAAATATTAACATATGTATATAAAAAGAATTGTCTGTAAATCAGTCACTCAATTTTCCATTTCAGTGTTAGTTTGTTGCTCTTTTGAGGACGCATTTCCAGGATATGATTAATTGCTTAGAAGGGGATGAAAACATAATAGACATTCATTGGACAATATGACCGATGGCAATTAAAAATCGTGATTGGTTAACGGCATTGGTAACCAATATGAAAACCGAAGGGTGTATGTAACACTCAGCCATGGAATTCGACTGAATCGTTTTTTTAAAGATGATTACCAGATATTGCAGTGACTACGTCTCGGCTTTATTACAAGTCCATATTCCTCGGTATTACGTGTCATGCTGCAAGTTGTTGGGCATATAGGTGTACCCAACGACAGTAAATATGTCAAATACTTCTTCGGAGACAACGGTTTCCCCTTCTTGCAATTTCCAAAGCATACCGAACTTGCTCAACAGAATGTCTTTCTGTAATGTTGGGACTTAATCCATTGGATCTAGAGGTCCAAAGACGAGCTGCAATTCATCACCTTTTGCACGGGAAACCAGCGAAAATTGGTCGCACAACTCTTCACTCGTTGGATTTACAAGAATTTTAATTAATTAATTAATTTAAGTTAAAGTGAAAAACTCTGCTCACTAACCGTTTTAACTACTTAGCAAAGTCGATAATCAAAGTCCCTTTGTGGTAGAATTACCTATTTATTTTACCCAGATATTGTTTTTCGTCAGAATGCAGCCTGGTTCTTTCCGGATCACTGGACCTCACAATTTATCACAGGACACGGTGCGTTTAATACCAAGTTACATACATTTAAAATCAAACTTAATCCACACTGGTGACAATAATCAAGATTCAGAGCATATTCTCTGGAATTGTCCGTAGAAAGAGGATTATTGTTTTCATTATGTATAAATAACCATGATGGTCCTATCGGGCATCCAGATTTAGTTTCGTCTCCCGAAAATTTCTGTCACTTCAAAAAATTTGCTACATCTTTTAGAGAACAAGTTTACCTTCCCTGCCCCTCACCGTTTAATCCTTAATCACATTTGTTTAAAAATTAAAAGTTATTTTATTAGTGCCATTAACTATCATTCTTGTTTATTATTATTTAAATATTTTTTTACTTGTAGTTATACTAATTCTATGTATTTAATTAACCTTTATTAATATCTATATATTTTTAATTATTAGTTAATGTTGCCTATCAAATTGCATCTAAAAAAATGTATCTTAACTGTATCATTGAGGAGATATCATCTTCGGTGTGATGCAGAAAGAAAAAACAAGTTTATCGAATAATAATAATAAAAAAGATATTGCAGTGAAAATGAACATGTTTATGTACATCCTGTAGAACATAAAATGAAATCGTTTACGACCCTAAATTACAACACTTAAACTTGGAGAGCTTTGGTGAACGAATATGTACAATTTTGGTGAGAAAAACCAAATCATTTCATTACTATTCATTGGCTGAAGGTCGTTGGAGACATATGAGCATTTTATGCGACATATCTCTTAAGCTGATTCAATTCTAAAGATTTCAGTTGGTAGGATGAAGCAGTATATGTAAACATCTTTGATTTTATTGTAAAGAGAATCGTAAGCAATATAAATTACCTGTCTAGTCGACATACCAATATTTCCAAGTGTTGAATTCTATAGCTTTTATTTTTTGAACAACAAAAATAAATTATTTGCGGATTAAGCACATGGGAGGCCCCAGGCGCAATAAAATTTGTAGGCCCCGTTATTCGAATAACATAAAAACGTTAGAAAATTCCAAGTGAAATAGAAAAAATATATTTAAAAAAAACTGAACAAAATGTATATACATATGTTATATTATAAAAGTTATTTTTGAAGCATTTAAGATTCGGAGGCACCAAGCACGCGTCTCACTTGCCTATAGGGTAATCCGTCATTGCTGAATTTGGTCGATGAATGGAATATAAGTTAACTAAATGCTCTATGTCTGTCTAGGAAAAGATAAGCTGAGAATTATGAAAATATCCATGCTTTTGGATGGAAATACATAAATTGATTGAAAATCAATGTGTGAAATAGTCTCCTTCAGACCCTTGACTTTGCAACCTAGCGTATCATAATAAGTATTCATTTGCAGTAATTAAATACACATTTTCGGAATATCAGCCATTTTCATATTTCAAAGAATAGAGAGAAAAAAATAAACGAAAATTAAATTGATTTATATTTAATATAAAATTAAATTATTCAAATGAGTGTGTTACAAATTGCGCCATGCTTCACCTCTTTTAAATCCATCTTCAGACTGAATATCGTAGTATTTTTAAATAAAATAAACATTGATTCATATTCATAACTTATAAATTAAAAAACGTAACACTTGTCACAAGAAATTTAATTTTATCTTAAAAATAATTTTCACAAGGCTACCACCAAATTCATCGAATATATGTTTTAGATTTTTGAAATCTTTTCAAATTTGGTTTGCTTTAAACATGTTCTATAATGTATTATAGATTAGGGTACATTTAAATTGATCTATTTCATGATTGCTGTTGCTTTCAAAACGTGAAGTATTTGTGTGAAGTTAAATATATTGTTAATTCAATACGTTATAAACGAGACCACCCCTAGTTTAGTCGAATATTGTGAAAAGTTGCAGTACGCCGCCGCTAGAGCCCCTATTTGGATAGTGAAGATTTATAACTTGTAATGTATTGTTAATGGTGTACCACGTGTTAATCATGAGATTCATTAGCATTTTAACATTGCAAATGAATGTAATAATCTCTTTTGACTCGGAACATTATTTTACGCAAGACGAAATAAAAATTACATTTTTTGAAATGCCGTTAAAAAGACAAATAATATTTCTCTGTAAAATTGCAAACGTTTGAAAACTTCCTCTCAGGTGACCTAGTTAGTGAAACGTGACCAGAATGACAGACTAATCTCAACGGCGCCCCGCTTCAGTAAATACACTTACAATGTCTAAAATGAAGGACCTCAAAATAGTAAATTATCTAACTTAGTGACATATTTGAAATAAGCATCGGCCTTCATATTTTTTAAAAAGTATTTTCTTATGGAAATAATAAATATATTTAATATATTCGTCGTAACCCAAGTAAAAATTGCTTGTTCCTTGCTAATGAAAATAATATTTAATATCTTTTGATTACTGTGCGTTTCAGCTAACATAAAATGTTTGAAAAGAGTGGAAAAAACAAATTTATTCATTTTAAAAACACAGCTTTGCTGTAAAATATATAAAACATATTAAAAAAAAAAAGGTAAGCGATATAGAAAATTTAAATATATTTAGCGATATTCGTTTGTATGATAGTTAATAATATGACTGAAATTTTTTTGATTTTCAAAAATAATGTATCGCCATTATGCAACATGTTATATTATGAGCAGAGATAGGGTTTTCACTACCTGTATTACTGGTATATTTTTAATACCGATTTTTAAAGTGGTAAAATACCGGTTTTTAGATTTTGAAGACTAACCAAAATAGAATTGTATCAATATAAACAGGTTCCAGAATTGCCATTTAATGATGTATTATTCTCCCGTTTTTGATTATGATATATTTTTTATGAAATGTCTAAATACCGAATTTAATTTACTCGTCCGGGCTTGCCCAAATCACCGTATCTGTAATACCGGTATTGATATATTCGTTCGATATTGCAAACTCTAGGCAGAGCGGTAAGTTGAATACGATTTAGTGATCTATAATTAAAGAGTTTTGGTTGAAGTAAATGCTTTTCGATCGATTTCTGTTCGAAGGTATGGGTGTTTGTGATATCTAAAAATTCCTTTCCACCTTTCCGATCCTTCAATAACTGGGTATAGCGAGAGCGATTTGTTAACCATAAGTCCTGTCCTAGCCTTATCCTCTATCCTTACTACTTCTCTTTGGGAAAGAAAGGTTAAGTGTGTGAGTAACAAACAGGTCTTATAGAAAAAGTTTTGTTGAGATACCTCCACAAAGAAGCCGTATGCTCTACATTGGGAGCGATCATAGATAAAAAATATGCTATTTTTGGAAATAAAAAAAAAAATGTCATTTTTAATCTTACAAATATGTATAATACAATTATAATGAAACAATTATTGTGTGATTTTTATGTTTCCTAGACACCTTAATTAGTATTTACTATTGTTTTAAATAATTTATAAATATATTTTAGTTGGTAAAAGAAATACTTTTCAAATATCGTGTAATAGCTATGCTTATATTCGTTATATCTATACAGTTATTTTCTTGACAAAGTTTACCGTTTCGTTGAATTGAATCGTGCGTTTTTGAATAAGTAAATAAATATATTCACTTTATGGTAAAAAAGAGCTATTATAGATTCGTATATTTCAGTCAATTTATTCCAGTCGGAATAATAATGGCGGATATATTTACAGAAATGTTTAATGATTTCTTTGATCAATGAAATATTCCCATACAAAAAGGGTCTCTCGGGAATGCGATACGCTTTGTGATCGAGTAAAAATGATATGCACTTTTAATGTATTTTATTTAACATAAGAATTCAAATAAAAATACAAAAGGGAAGTGTAAAATGTATATGCCGATTCAATTTAAGTACATTATAGGAACGAAACTTGAAAGATTTAATTAAATAATTTTGAAAGAAAATTTCTCTTCGAAGTGTTTATCATGGATACTATGCTATCAAGTGATTTAACTGATTTATTATAACTTTTAAATTCAAATTAATCAAACATTTCATTTCTAAAAACAAAACAAATCTTTTTAAGAAAATCGAATTGAAAAGAAATTGTGAAATAGCCAGGAGCGGTTTTGTTAATCGTGAATATTTTCAGCTGATTAGTACAAAAACATGAGCCTTATTTTAACATAATATTTGATTAAACTTTGTGATTTTATTGTAAAGTAAAAAAATACCGTAAATAAATGTTACGTCGTGTTTTAACGGTATTGAAATATTCTAGTTTATTTTACAAGAAACTAGCCAGTTTCCGGCAAGCGTTGCAATGCCACACAAAGAAAGAAATTGTTTGTGCTTTAATTGTGTTTATTGAAGTGCATGTTTCCTTTTTCTGTCTGTTTGACGTTGGCTGCCGATTGTCTATGGTACTACACACGCGCCACCTACTGTAAGTTAATTGTACTATAACCTTCGCGCAAGTGTAAGCATACGTTGTCAAAATGCACTGTATGGCAGAAATATAAACATTGATTTTTACATATAAGACCTACTGTCAAATAATTTTCCTATGCATATAACCTTCCTGGAAGTGCAAGCAAAAAGTTTGTCAAACTTTTATTGCAATCGGATGAGTGATGTGGCAACGCATAAAATACGAGCAAACAATTTTTTATATATTAGATACAGAGGTGGGCTGGAGGGGAATCGGAGGGGCTCCCGCGAGCCCCTTGTTAAAATTTACTAAGGCAAGCGAGCCTCATGTTAAATTAAGAGATAACAATATTCTCATATCAAATGAGTATATAACTGCAGTTTCTGACATATATTATCTACGAAAGTTTCAGTATACACAGTAGTACATTTTTAGCCATTTAGATTGACAAGCTTACGATAAATTGCATATTGTTACATATTGTTTTGAAATTAAGCGAGCCGTTTGTTAACGTATTGGCAGACCACCGCTGATTAATATATATATTTATTCTATGACCTAAATATATTGTGTACTTTTTTGTTTTCAGGGAAAAAATGATGTATTTATTTTTCTATCAGTACTAGAAATAAGGACGGAATTGTAGGGTTTCTTTTATGAACATAATTAAATTATACAATAATATACAAGCCAACAAAAGCGAAAATTAATAATGGTTGCCCAACAGGGGCGGCCTTCGAAAATTTATTCTGTATCCAGGCATGCGGATACATCAGGTACTGATATGAAATTGTGACATGCGTACTCGCGCTGTATAACGCTGAAATATTAATGCCATTCTTTCCACAGTGATACGCAGTGATTAAATTTACGAAAGAATGAATGTTATGGGAAAGGGCCGAGGGGGGCAGCTGGAAAGAGAAATAATTTATGTCATCTATACCGACGTTGTCGTGATGTCAAATCAGATAAATTACCACATAGCGTGACTCCGAGTTGTAAATCTCAAATTTTAAATAAGACCGAATATTGTTAGGGGCTCGAGTAATATTTTTATAAACCCTTCGAAGGTCGGAAAAATCGTTTAATTCGTAGCCCTCGACCACAAAGGTCGGCGGATTAAATATAAAACGGAGGGCTACATCAGAAGTTGTGTTATCGGATCTTTGTAAGTACCGTATTTGGTTTAAATATTAATGTTATAACTAATCGTAAATTTGGAACACTTAAAATCATTTTAAAGCAAAGTCAATTTTAATCAATGACAAGTTATATTGACTAGTATATGTATTGGTATTGAATTGCCGTCAAACGTATTGTAAATAGCATGCAGCTAAATACTACACATATTTTGAGCAATGAAACGATTTTTGATTAACTATAAGTTCAAGCAGTAAAAAAAAATATTGATCGTTTCTATTCATGACAGCGTCATTTATCCACATTGAAATCGCAGTTTATGTTTCATAGATTTGACTGTTTTTTGTTATTAAAATTTTGACTAATAATGACAGCGTTGCTACGCCATCCGTTTATAAATATTTTTTCCTGTGTGAAACTATCCTTTGTATTTGTATACAAATATATTCATCAAATGAAGAAATAAAGTATCAAAATATCCATTGGAGGATTCGGACTACGAATCAGATTCGTATATAAAACCCCAAGTGCGTTTACTTCTCAAATTAGAACACGATGGAATGAAACCAAGCAAAACTTCTCAGCTACGGGAAGTATGGATGTTGATTGGAAAATATAAATAACGAGTTTTCCAAATCAAACTTCGTAACAAAAGGACTGAATCTTTTCATAATTTATTTTCATCCGTAAGAAAACGGTACTTATAAAGTTGTTACAAGATAATAATGATGAATCGATATTACAATTCAAGACTTTGTAGAACAAACATAATTCGTAATAAGCGATTTAACGTTTTCAGAGTTCTTGGCTCCTGTTTGATTACAAATCCTTGGATGTTTTAATAAAATGTCAGTTTTCGTTAAGTAGACGCGCTGTACACTTTCCACGGCTATAATTTAAATAAGAAATTTACAAAGTTAAAAGTTAACCACTCAATCTGACACAAGGTTGTGGCATTCAAATGATAAATTGAAAAATATTAAGGGTCCCTTGTTAAAAACTTAAAAAGTCCTCGTGGAAACTTTGAAATTTCGAGTAAAATTTTACGCAAAATTATACTATGCTAAAATAGGATTATTTGTTTAAACGTTAAAATTTATAATTTATAAGCGTTATCACACTACGTACGTTTTTGGGACTTTTGATGTTTTTAATTAGGAAAAACCTAACTGTAATATTAATAGGTTGTTAAGAGCTTTGCTCTACCGATCAGGTGGGTTTTCATCAAATTGACAAATTTGGTTTTTTTTCAATTTAAATTTAATTAATATCATGGATGTTTGTAATCTCTAGTGGCCTACGAAAAAATTTCATAGAGTTTATCTCGTATGTTATAAAATTTCAATTTCAAAATATTTGCATCATTGGCTGATTTGCTGATATGTCATAAAAATAGATAAATATATTCAATCAATTATACGTGCCATTTTAAGAGGAAAATTATAAATTATATTGATGACTTAGTGGAAAAAATAAATACATGCATGTACGCGTGTGGAGTGCATTTTTCTAGTTTTAGTGATGAGTTTCAGTTTGTTTGCATTTTTTTGTTTATCTACGTAAAAAATATAATTTATAATTGTCTGTCCATAATTTCTTTACATGCATTTGTGGAGTCAGGTGTTATCCACTTGTTATTGGTAGTTCACGATTAATTTTATTTGAAAACGCCGATTGTTACCAAGATCTTCATTCAAACGGAACTATTTACAGCAGTAGATTTTTTTGAGAACTAAAGCTATTTTCTACTGCAATATAATGAAAATGGGAAACACTCATATAATAAACATCCATTTAGGCTAGGCTAGGCCATCAATTAATTATATTGATGTATAGTTTTTCGATGTAGAGAATATGAGTTCCCTATGGAGTAGGTATTTCATAAGATTTTTTTATGATTTAAAGTAATTTACTATTTATGATTCAGTTACTAAACCACTTTTTTCAGAAAATAGAAGTTGAACCTACATTCTACTACAACCAACAGACAGTTGGTTGTAGTAGAATGTAATTGAAGTAACTGAATAGTTTAGTGGGAATAAAAATATATATTGAATAATTCTCAAATTCACTGTGATCTGACCGGGAATCGAACCCAGACCTGTGTGATCGGTAGAGCAAGCTCCTATTCTAGCCTTATCCTTCTGTCCCTATTACTCACTTATAAAAAAGTGAGGTTGAGCGACTGAGTAACAAACAGTTCTCGTAGAAAAACTTCTGTTGAGATACCTCCATTAGGAGACCATATGCTCCACATTGGGAGCGGACATGGATTTAAAAATAAATAAATATATAAAGCATCCAAACATCGATTATGAAATAGAAATTGCTTGCTGTACGAAATTCCCGCTACGGATCTAGAATATTTTTAGATTTATGCGTATCTGAATTAAAATTGAGATACAATTTAATACATTTAAAACCTGTCATTTGTTTATTGAAGAATGAATGTGTCCAAAAATAATATGAATAATATGTACCGCAGCCCAGTAGAAAAAAAAAGTTTAATTATGGTAACATATACTTCTAATTGGTGACGGGTATAGATTAAAAAATGTAGTTAAGCACTTCAAAATTAAAATAATTATTATTTTGTGAAAATAATGATATGAAAAGTTTTCATGAAATTTCATTTTGTGATAAAGTTAATGACACAATGAGAGACTGTTACATTTTTTTAAATGAGATTGATTACCTATTATACGCACCATGTCATCTTATTTAATCGCCAGGAGATTTGACAAGACGCTGACGTGCATTTGGATGAAGCCAAGAGAAGAAACCTTTTCTCTGATTGTCATTTGGATTACATCTTTATACGCTTATTACTAGCACAAAGGGACGATGAATAAACAGCGCTCAGAGCCAAAGAAAAGAACCGTCTTCAAATCCAATAGAAAGACTTTATGAGTTGGATGACAAGACAAGTCGCTCGTATTATTTTCGGTTGGAGAAACATATTATTCATTTTAAGTACTGAAAAAAATACGGATATTAATTTAAGGGAGTGGATTCGAACCTTTTATGCTATCGAAATATTGCAAATGAATCAGAACAATAATTTAATTCTTTTGATTATTAAAATCATCCCCTCACAAAAAAAATGATAGGTATATTTTTCATAATAAAAAATGAAAAGAAAAACAAACGAAAAGTGTATTGATTGATTCAAGAAAATATAATCACAAGTACGTGCAATAATTTTTGTATTTGAAAATAAAAGTATTCCTACAAAGATAGGTCAGTATTATTTGATAAATATGAGACGAGTTTTATTTAACACAAGTTGTTTTATATAAGTTAGTATTAATCAAAAATTTAACTAAATATTATGTAAATAAACAATTCAAGCGATGATTTTAAAGTGAAGAGAAAATTTTTCAACAAATGTTAGATTGTTAAGTTATAGGTAATATACAAAATCTTATACGTTAGTTGTTATGTGATGTACAACATCCATTGGCACAGAATAAAAATAATTATTAAATTTATAACTATGTTCTTAGCACACATTTGAATAGTGGCAAGGCTTTTAATTATTGTTATAAAATATTGACAGGTTTTTGTTTGGAATATAGATGGTATAAGTTTTAAGTTATAATGGTAATGTATATATGAAGTAAAATTTTGGTTTAATTCATACAATCCTGAAAAGATATTGATGGTGAAAATATTTGTGCATCTATCTTATCTTAAAATAAACATGTGATATTAATTAAAATGTTAGTGTCACATGTAAGATATGATAATAATAGCTTGGTTTTCTTATTAAATAAATTTTCGTGATCAAATGTGTCTCTAAAAGATTCACTTTGAATTTCATCTACACGTTTTAGTGAAATTTGCATGGTAATTAAAAAAAATATAAAGAAATACCGCACACTCGAGATGAATGATCAGAATTTAGCATTTTTACGGACACTATTGTGAAAATGTGGTAAAATTAAATTTTCCGTGACTTATGGAGATCGCACAAAAAGAAAACTCTGGAGGGGGCACAATCATTTAAGACGGCGGCGGGAATAAAACGGGCAAGCGGAGGGAGAGGTATTAATATCCAAAAAGATAATATAAAATTTCTAGAGCACCTTCAGAGCGGTCGACGGAGAAAAGTCTCCGCTAACCATGAAAATTTATGACGAGGTGCATTCCAGATGAAGAAGCAAGCAATGTAAAATTATCCTCCCTCCCCAGCAGTTATGAACTGATTTTTTTCGCCGGATGAAATTTAATAACGTGTGCGGGGGTGTGTAATCTTGATTAGTGCGTTAAATTACTTTTGACTGGCGACATTACCGTTCGAATGCCGGCGGAAAAGACCACCGCTTAATGGCGTCTGATTCTTATTAAGTGTATTGGGGGGATTTTTTCATTTAAAAGTATTCCGATGATGACAACATTAAAAACTTCGCCGGGCACTTAATTAAGCTGACGGCTTCCCCTCTCGCTTTTTATTGCGTTGTGATTGAGGACTTTTATATTTTGGGCGGCGCGGCGTTGAAGCGTTCGTCTTAATAGATATTAATTTGCGTTTAAAGATTTAATATTCAAAATTTACCACATTATGATAAATTTAATGTTCCTAAGTGCCCGGTAATAAAAATTCAAAAAAATACCCGTTTAAATTCAACGTTCGGCCTTGGTGGATACTTACTTATTAAGCTTTTTTTCCATTAAAAATAATATGTAAATATTTATTTTATCCAAGTCTGCTTTCATGAGCTTCATACCGACTGATAATGGAGTTTTCAGCAGAATATAATTAACTTAGTACCACTTTTGCGCAATAAGGATAAAAAGCCAGGGTACATAAAATTAATAAACTAATTAAGTTTTCTTGCAAACTAAGTTTTGTTTCACCATTAGGCCACATTGTTTAAACGTTTTTTTTATGTAGTTTAATTTGTTAGCCATACTTTAATCATCTTTAGCCTTATTCGCAATTCACAACACACAAAAAAGTCGCTAGTGTACAAACTGAGAATTCTTCGTTTTTTTTTGCCTGCGGCGCGAAAAGTATCTTCTTAGTGAAATGATTTATATAAATACTAACATATTTTTTAAAAAAAAACAAATTTTATCGGAATTATAAATATGCAATATATTATTAACAATAAAAAATGTTTTAAATATTACTGAAGAAAATGTTTGAGAAAGAATCTAATGATGTATGTCTGTAAATAGTTTATTTATTTGAACAAAGAATGTTAAAATTTATACACAATTTCAAAATAATATATACGGTGATGAAAAAATATTATTTCGAAATCGTCAAAGGAATCAGCCATTATACGGCCGAGTCGATTTCATTTTGACAACTGATCATAATATTTCCTCGAAATCACGAAATTATTTTGAATATGGAATAATGCAAAAAATTACCATTCCGAATTTGAATTACTTACTCCGATGTTCAAAATGGCGCGCTAATAAATTCTCGATACCCATCTAAATTGTAAATTCACTATTTCATCGATAATTCTACAAAAAGTTTTTGTTTTTCTTACATTGGAAAAATATTATTCTTCGGAATAATTGCATAAAAAGCGACCGCTGAAACTCTGAAAGTCATTTAAGTTATTGACTACCAAGGCTATGATTTTTGAACTCCTTATATTCCAATTTAAAATTAAACTGAAGAAAAAAAAAATATTCTCACTAATAGCTTTATGGTACCCACCGAATTATTCAAATACTATTTGTATAAAATAAGTTGTTGTACAGTTACATATAATTATTTCAAAATATAGCTAGAATCAATTATTTGAAAATATTTAATATTTTGTAAATATTAGATTGGAGATTTTTAGATTTCAAAGTTGATTGCATATATCTTAGACTCGCGCTTTTATTAATTTACATAAGCTGCCGTCATTTATAACAAAAACATTACTTCTTGCTCTGGCGAAAATTCATGCAAAACCGTGGAACTGATCAAGCCTTCAACCTTTTTCGGCTTTCAGAAAGATTTTTTCACTATCATTAGATTAATCTACATTTTTTTTAAACATGTTTTAATTTGTAATACAATGCATTGTATAACACTATAATGTATTACTCTATTGCAGCGGTCGGGGAACCGGGGTAAATTACCCCAAATGGGGTAAAAATGAAATTTTCGGGGGTAATAAGGAAATTTTTAAAATCCTGAAGGGGAAAGTTTTCAATTAAATTTTGTTTGTTCCATTATGAGAATTTTATTTTGTAAAAATGTTTAATTTAAATTTACATTGATTGTCTCCTTTTCAAAATGAGAAGGTAACATCAACTTACGCAAACATATTTTTGGGTAATGGTTAAAAAAGTTCCCCGACCGCTGATCTATTGAATTTTTTTTTTTAATTTTAGGAAAAGAATTTTTACTACGTGCTTTAGTGAAATTTCTTCAGGTTTTTTAATAAAATATTATTACAACCTAACAACAATAAATCAAGTAATGAGTGAAGAATAAACATCGTATTTCTTTCTAAGCATGATTGCCTTAATTTAATCAGTATTTCTTTACTGGTCATCTGGCACGTAAAAAAACATTCTTTGTGGAAACAAAGCCTTCAAAGACATAATCAGATACTTGTGGATACCAGAACAATCCCTTTCAACGTCACAATTATGAGATCCAGGACCCACCCCCATCACTTAAGAACGAGAATATAAATTCAATAATTTACTATGTTCAAAGGATTCTTTGTAATCCGAATTATTTCTTCGTCTTGAAGATTCGCCCACGAAAATATCGATTAGTGAGACGTGCACGGACTGGAGATGTCGGTCTATGTTCAGCGTACCGTTAAATCGATATTCTTTTGATGTTCCTTTATGTAACAGTTTTTTATGAACTTCAATATCAATAGCTTTATTCTTTCTTATTATACCACCGGAGGGTTAGTTAAAATTTTGATAGTTTTTGAAAGCCATTTTGAGATCAAAGAAGTTTATAGTTTTTTCCCTATATTACGAAAAGCGGGCCATTTTGGTTCCGTGGTAGTTTGGTATGTTTCATACTATACACATGTTACATGTGTATGAAAAAATGCTATAAATAAAAATTCTTGAACAATATATTTTTCTAGAATATAATTTCAATGAAAAAAAATGTTATGCCAATAACCTTGACATTAACAAAAAAAATACAGATTAATAACATCTCGTCTATAATATATAATAATCAACTCTTCGAAAGACAACTTGTTGACGACTTTTAACGGCAAAAAATGAAAATTAAGGGCTTATTAGGTATGTAAATCTATGATTCTTAAATAAAATGCATTATTAATCTATAACGTGTTCTTCCAGCAACGTAAAACAGTCAGCATTTAAAAATGTAATCCTAATTAGCATTCATTGCTGAAAATTTGTAATTTTAATTTTATAAACATAATTGTAAATGAACAATTATTGAAGTACATATTAGAAAAATCAAAGAATATTTAGACATCACAAACACCCATGCCTACGAACAGAAATCGAAAAATGCTGTTCGTACTGGAACTCGATCACGTGAGGTCCGGCACGGAAGCCAACAACGCTAACCGCTGCGCCATAAGACCCGACATCTTTTTTTTTTACTGATGAAAATACTTTTTCAAAAAAATGATAACGTTGATGGATATAAAACACATTTAAAATTTTTGTATTAAGAATTATTTTACGGCAGAATATAGACAAAAATATAGAATTAGTGATTTTATTGTCAAACAAAGAAACATTATACACAATTGCGCACAGTGGTAGATTAAGCACATGGGAGACCCGAGGCGTAATCAAATTTAGAAGCCATGTTTTTCGGATAACGTATTTCGTAAGAAAGTTGAAAATTCCATGTAAAATAATAAAAGTTTATAAAAATATGAACAAAAAGTATATATAATGTAAGCCATTTTTGAAGCCCTAAGATTCGGTGGCCCCAAGCACGCGCCTCATTCACTTATAGGGTAATCCGCCACTGATTGCGCCATTACATATATTATTATTTTTTTCAAGCTACTTGTTCCATCAAATTGCTGAAATGAGAGCTTAGAGTAAACTTGAATAATCAAGTTAAGAAGAATGCATTGATGTATTCAATAAACCGCAATGAAATATCCTTTATAATGCTTTGATATTTAAGGGCGAGAATGGGATACAGATTCTGTTTTTGTAGCTTGTAAAAAAGTGAATTTTATAAATTTATTTATTATTATTTTCAAATATACTTATATAATACTACGGTTCATCGCTTTAACACCAAATATAAATATTACATACTAGTATCATCTTTGAAAATAGTCAAAGAACGTGTCTAGCATTGTAAAGCACAACAAATATTTAGCTACAATACAATAATCCAATAATATGAAAAATAACATAATACATGATGATATATATTATAAATATGTACAGTAACTTTTTTAGTATTTTCATAAAAATTTGATGATTGATTATAAATCTGTATAAAATGCACAATAATAACAAATAATTACGAAAGAAGTAATATGTTTTTTTCTGTTTACCGTCTGAGCCCACGCACAAATAATGCAATTATCCCTGTGCACGACCCAATTTGAAAGAAATATGTTTTTTTAAATTTATTTTGTTATTATCTATATTATTAATAGTCGATAATGTCCGTCCGTCCATCTGTGTGATTGTCCCCGATTTCCCCTTTTTCAGGCCAGTAAATTTTCTGACTACTTAAAAATGCAACAAAAACCCCCACGTTGAGGTCAACGGGCTTACAGCTAGTGTTTTATAAATTGATTTTTCAATCGATTTATGAAGTTCTGTCCGAAGGCATGGATGTATGTGATGTCTTTAATTCTCCCCTCCGACCCATCCTATCCTATGAATGGGGCGTATCGAGTTAACAACACGTCCTGTCCTAGCCCTATCCTTCTATTCCTATTTTCTTTTGAAAAGGAGAGGTAGAAACACTTCTGTTGAGATACCTCCATTAGGAGTCCATATGCTCCATATTGGGAGCGGACATGGTAATTTTTTTTTATTTAATATTAAAAATATTGATTTCATTATTAAATACCAAATTAAGTTCAATAAAACTTTTGTGATTATTTGAAACACATCCGATTTTCAGTGGTTTGATATTTTTTGTTGTATTTTTCTAAATGGATAACTTCGTGACTTTGTTTGGACTTGTGCCAAGTCCTAATTTTTTTCCGAGCATGCTACTTTGTTAAACTTAGCTAATTTATTTTTTGTTGCTCGTGTTGGCATGCCAATATGTTAAGACGCATCCCTTTCTAAGCTTGAAAAGTCCATATCGTGAACGTGACGTTTTTTGATTTGGATTGAACCGGTTGACTACAGTTTATAATTTTTAAAGAATTCACCGATTGAAGGACAACCGTATCTTTTTTCTAATATGTGTTGTTAAATTTGACTGTTATGTCTTTAGAAAAAGGATTAAAACTTCACACGAAAACCCGTGATAATAATAACTTCACGTATAGTTCACTTTTGACGGGAAAACTCAAGCTCGAGAGTGTGAAGATTCAATATGACAAAAATATGCGCTTTGCTACACAGCTATGCGGATATATGTATATTCAAAATGTGTGTTATCTAGCTTAAAAAATATATCGGTGAATATCTATTACAATAACTAATAATTATTTTCTTGAATTTTTGGTTTTTAATGTTTTTATTTGTGATAGCATGACAGTTTTTCAACTCCTTGAAGACGGTGAAAAAAAATGGAAACATCGCCGATATCTCCACCTTTTAAATATATAGTAAAATTAGTAAAGTACGATTATAAAAAAGTAAAATAAAATTAAAACAGTCATTGTGTTCGCATTCAAAATTTTGTTTGGTGAATATCAATTAAAGAAAGGTGAAGCCGTGTTATTAATGAATAAATACAGCCCTTTCGAAGAAAATACAATTTCGTAACGATTGTTTCGGGGGTTAAAAATGTGAAATGATTTATCATAAGTGTGTTTTCCTGACTCGGCGGACAGACGCCAGTGACCGCCACCGAAGCACGCGACGCTGCCTGTTGGTAAAAAATTCAATTACATAAAATAAGAAAAATACCTCAAGTGAATAATAATCAATTACTTGGTCACGCAATGTCCGCATTAAGACTTGTTTAGGAATATTCTTTTCAGGAACGCGAGAGTGATCATTTTAAGAGTGTTATATTTTTCAACCGTGTTAATGAAATAAACTAGGCAGCACTAACAGCGCTAAATGTTGCTAAGTCAATAATGTTACTATTATCATGGGAGAGCTTGTACGTACAATCCAACATCTTTCGCTAATTTGGCTAATATGTGAGAGTATAGCATAAAGTTTACCTTGCCGTAAACGAAATTAGGTACGTAAACAATTCAGATTAGAAGAAGTAGGCACGTAGACTCTAAAGCAGTGTTTCTCAACCTTTTTGGGAACGTGGCCCCCTTTGAGTGTCTTTATTTTTCTGTGGCCCCCATACCATTGTTTTGTCTTTCCATGAAAATTATAATTTCAAAAACCCACCTTTTTTTATAGCTCTTCCGAGATTTTCGAATCTAGAATGCCAGTAATTTATTTTATTTACGGATTTACAAAAAATAGCTGCGCGACGTCCGCCATTATGCCCTTCCCTGTATCGTTTTATAAATGCCCGTGGCCCCCTTTTTGCTTCCCGGGGCTCCCCTAATCCCCGGAGGCTTCTCAGGGCCCCTCAGCTCCTTCCAAGGCCCCCTAGGGGGGCCTGGAGGCCCACTTTGGGAACCTATGCTCTAAAGCATAATTCCACTACACATTTACCGCCAGTATGTTGTAAGTGTGTAACGTGAAAATGATAATATGGGCTAAGCAATGTAGCGACACAAGAAAATTATGTTCGTCTGCAATAAATTAATTTTTGTTCTTTTTTATTTCGGTTTGTTCTTTAGATCAAGAGATGTGTTATATCGGTTTTGGATTGCCAGCTATTTTATTCATGCAATTATATGTTTTCCCTGTAGAAATGAATGTGAAATTATTACACATAAAACTGATCGAGTTAACAATTCGAAGGCTTATAACCAACAAAAAAGTGTAAGCTTTACAGGAGAGCCAAAAACTTTTTATTTTTATTATTTTGAATCTTTACTAAGCAAACGTTTATTTGAATCCAAATGTTCATATTTTATCATTTATTGTGCATTGTATGTTTGTATTGCTTAAAGTGATGCTATTTTTTTTAGGTTAAGTCTTAAAAATGATTAAACAAGGAAAGCTTTACGTGGTTAACGTTAAACTTTTCTAAAGATTTAAAAAGAAATTAGAAAAGACTGCCTAATCTTGTTTGACTATCGTGTAGACGAGAATAAAAAAATACATTATAATCAAAATAAAACACGTTTTTGTAGATAACTTTGTTTCTCTTTAATATTTTGTTAATTGACTGAGAGTAATATTTCCCAAAGCTGATGTATTTTTTAACAAAATTCGCTCTCAACGTAGAACATAATATTGAGTCAAAGTATAAGATCTTAACAAAAGTGGTTATACGAGAGCTGGTTATTGTATAAGTAGTTACTAAGCTTAGAAATAAGAAATATCTAGTAGTAGGAGCTCGTTTTTTTTACTTTTTTTAGAATCTGGTGAATAAGACAAAAATGAAACATCGGATGATTCCACATGATTGAATACAAATCCGTAAATTGATGAAAACCTGCTGTCACCGTAACCGGATACGACAAGTGTCCAAAAGCGTTGAGCATTCGACAAGAAAACCGATTAAATTTGTAAAAAATATTGATTTACATACACATGTAAATTTTTATGAAGTTTTGGTAGTAAACTATTATGTAAGTCGTCATTGCGGTGAATCGATGTCACGATAAATTTTCCTCATGTGAAATTATATATGATATCAATTGTCCGTGATAAAATTTATAGTACTTATTCGAATCCTGGTAATTGACAGTTATTAAGGTTAAATGCGTTTTATTCTTACCTCAACTGTTGATACTTGGTATTATAATGGAAAAATAAAGACTTCCGATGTCAATGCCACACGACGAAAAGCTTAGCATCGTTGTACTTTTCGTAAAATTATAATTCTTTTCTAAGATGCCTTTACTAGATTAAGAATATAGGTTGAATGTGATTATTTTTATCGCTGTTTATTTGTTCTATCACGTCAACTGTAGAGTACCAAAAAGTTTTACTTTTTGATATCATATTACTTATTCTAATTCTTCTTATTTTAAGTTTTATATGAAGTTAATTGAATAAATGGATGAATTCAATTGAATCAAAGTTGAAAACTATTTTTCGAATTGGTTTAGGTAGATAGTAAAGACTTCTACTCGATAGCGCTTAGCTAAAAAGGTAATGAAAAATGCGCCATTTTGTTTTAAAATTAAATCAAAAAAAATATCCAAAATCAAAGAAAAATGACACAATAAATAATAAGCCAAACACATAAATGTAAATTAGAGACCTTACCATAACTCATAACAGAAGAGTAAGATAAACTGCCACTGTAACAGAAGTTCAAAATACACGTTAAGAATTGAGTAAACTTCATTCAATGGATGAGATTATTTATGTTCAATCATTTTCTATCATTGCTGTCAGAAAGGCGGAATCACTGTAGAGATAAGCAATCCAGAGTGAAGCCAATTCACTTGGGTACCAAATTCATTTATATGCATATTGTATTAAATATGTATCCCTCCCTACATACTTTATTATTCATGTCTGCTCCCATTGTGGAGTATCTAAACAGAAATCTTGTTTTTTTTCCCACACGAACTGCTTGTTATTCAGTTACTCGAGTATTAATCGAAAGGATAGGGCTAGGACATTGCTAGTGGTTGTGTTCACTCTCACTAAATTCCATTATCTGAGAATTGAAATGGTTGGAAGGGGGAGAATTTTAGACATCACGAACATCCATGCCTTCGAACAGAAAATGTGAAAGTGCAGTACGCACATGCATACAAACATGTTACGCTATGTCGTTATATATATTTATAATAAAAGAACTGTAAAAATAACAGTAGGTACTAGTGTCGCCTGTGTGGTCGAGTGGTCAACGTCATTGGCTACCGCTATGGTGGTCACGGGTTCGAATCACAGTACGGGCAGTTTTATAAATTGATTTTTCAATCGATTTATGAATTTCTGTTCAAAGGCATGAATGTATGTGATGTCTTGATTTCCCCCTCCCACCCATCCTATCCTATGAACGGGGCGTATCAAGAGCGATTGGCTAACCACTAGTCCTGTCCTAGCCCTTTCCTTCTATTTCTACTATCTTTGGAAAAAGAGAGATTGAGCAACTGAGTAACAAACAGTTCTCTTAGAAACACTTCTGTTGAGATAAACTCCATTAGGAGTCCATATGATTCATATTGGGGGCGTACATGGACAAAAAAAAAACTAGTGTAAAGTTTCACAGGTTTTTAAGATGCACCCCGGCAAATAAATAGTCACACGTCATATTGGGGATATGAGCTTTTTATTTTTCCACCCTAACAGTACGATGTTGGAGACCACTGTTCAAGTAGGTTCAGCCAAGATTACGAAACAAAGGTAGGTGCACCCGGGAGCCTTCGGATTAGTATCGTCTGCATTGGATGGCTGCTCTCGCGATACTGTGTCCGCGCAACACAGCTAGGCCGGGCATAGCCGCCTTGCACAACTTTCGACCCAATAAAACGAGCAGACAGTTTATTACTTGTACGTTTGATACGTGCAAGCGAAACGACTGCACAGACTCTGTCGGGACATTAATACGATGTGCTTCCTTTGTCGAATATTGCCAATGTTTGGTTAGGCATGATTACAATTTAGTTGAACACGTAAACAAAATAGTTTTGTGTTTTTTTTTTAAAAAAAGGGTGCCAGAACTCACTTCTTGCCAAGCTTTTTACTATTTTTCCTCCTAATCCATGTCTGTTCCCAACGTGAAGCATATGCCTTTCTAATGGAGGTTTCTCAACAGATTTTTTTTAAAGAGAAGTGCTTGTTACACAACCTCTCTTTTTTAAAAAATATATCAAGTATTATCCCTTGTATTTTTTTTTATTATGACATTAACTTGTGTGTAACGGTACCCGTCAGATGAAATTAAAAAAAAATCTTTGATTGGAAGAAACAGCAAATGGTTTCCAAGAAAGAAAAATAAAAATAAAATTTTGCTAATATTGATTTGAAACATTAAAAATGCCGAGAAAAGGGTGCTGGAACGCCGTTCGACCGTGTTACATGAAGAAAAAAACCTCGCTTTTAATTAAACTTAAAATTGGATAACTGTTGCTGATGCCACCATCAGAGTACTTCCACTATCGTTAAATTGACGGTGACTCCATTTTTGATGGTAAGACCAGAATTGAACTTGAATTGAAGACCAAAACTTAAAATTGGACAACTGTTGCTGATGTCACCATCAGAGCACTTCCACTATCGTTAACTTGACGGTGACTCCATTTTTGATGGTAAGACCAGAATTTATTTTCCGATTTTATTAAAATACTTAAATTAAGTTAATTTTTATCGCTCTTTTTTACGACAAACTATAAACGCAGATGTGTTTTACTTCCTTAACATAACGAATGACTAATAATTTACTCTATAAGCAAGGACAGGAAGTTCATAAAACACATTAGGTGACTTTGCAAAAATTGTCACTCCAACATTAGTTTATAGTGTTAAGCTCATTTTCTTAACAAAAAACTTTAAAATAAAATAAATTATGGGTTGAAAAGTGTTAGGATGGAAGTAAAAATGAACAGTGTCTTTGAAAGATTATACAAATAATTCAATAAAATCATATTGATAACTTCTTCATATAGACAGTTTCAGTATACACGAAGAATTTTTGGAGGTAAACATTAGTTAATTGTTATTGTAAGTCTTTTCTTACCATAAAAAATAACCAAAAACACATCTCATTCAAGGAAAAACTTTACCAACTGAGAGTTCATGAAAATTGAACATGTTATTTTGTATAAGAAAAATTAAAAAATATTTGTTTATTAAAAATCATTGTCGGTATTTTAATGATTTGATTAAAATATCAGCTAACCCTACTGATGTGACAGTAAGACTGAGTAAATTACTTGTGTGGAGGGATAGGGGAACACGGCTTCGATAGTGTCTTTAAAGTATTAACGCAACTCGGAGAGAGGTACTGATCGGCCAAACTTTTCCAAGAAAAGCTCGCAAAGTGACCTAGCTTTTTCAACTGTCCATTTGAACATTTCCCATACTAAAACTCTTCCACGTTGAACATTCTCATATAAAATGTAACTTTTAAACATTTGCTGTCGCTTTGATGTTAGTTTCCGTGGATTTAACGATACACAGGGATCAAATTGTACTTATGTAAGGTTATGGTCAGAAACATTTGTAGGTATTATTAATTATTTAAAAGTCTGGCAAGTAAATATTGTTGGTTATATACATTATAAATTCGCAAATAAATAATCGTTAATATCAGCGGTAGGCTGCCAATACTTTAACCCTTCCCTTGCTATACAAAAAAAAAAAACCACAAGCTCCTGAGCTGTGTGTCTGCTACACATCAGGCAAACGGGAGTGAATCATGACAATTATATGTAGTACTGCTGTAGTAGTGTTATATAATTGTCATGATTCACTCCTGTTTGCCTGATGTGTAGCAGATACACAGCTCAGGAGCTTGTGGTTTTTTTTGCATAGTAAGGGAAATGTTAACAAGAGGCTCGCTTAATCTCGAAGAAATATGTAACAATATGCAATTTATCGTAAACATGCCAATCTAAATGGCTAAAAACGTACTACTGTGTACACTGAAACTGTCGTAGATAATATATGTCAGAAATTGTAGTTATATACTAATTTGATTTGAGAATATTGTTATTTCTTGACCTTAGTAAAATTTAGCAAGGGGCTCGCGCAAGCCCCTCTGAGCCCTTTCCAGCCCATCCCTGGTTAATATATTTCCTGACAATTAGCAAAATTAAAACATCAAATATACTCATAAAAAAAGATTCATTTGATGAATAATTTCAATAAAAAAATAAATAGAAAGTATACTCCATATTTTAATACTCGGCAATTTAGCTTTGCTGTTAAGCTTTTCTAACAAGAACGATTGATTAATTGATCGGAATATTAGCTTGGACATACTCTTAAGAATGCTGATAGCAACAACCGTTGTGTATGGCAATGTATTTATGTTATATCGACCGAAGGTTAGACCAGTCAGCTGTGTCAAATTGGTCCTTAATGGTCTGGTATTAGAATATATAGAATAATGTTCATCGTCTTACAAGAGCAAGTTGTAAAAGCTTTCAATTAAATTGTTGACTTAAGCGCATTGCAAATAGTCTTGGATAATTACTTCTGCCACACTCTTGGGAATTATTTGGACGCCTGACATTGCTATGTTACATAAAGTGCACACCGCACGAAATGAAAATCTATGGAAAAAATAAAAAAGTTTTGGTTAAGATTACTTTTAAATTTATCTTTTAACATTAGTACGCACCTCAATAACGACACATTAACCCTCCAAGGACGAGCGTGACCATATGGTCACAGTAAAGACCGTTGTCTATTGATTCCACTATTCATCTTTTTTCTACCTGAATATCGTTGCATTAATTCATAAGAAGGGTACAAACTTACGTTAAGAAGGGTACATATTTCAGTTAGTCATCAGCCGCGAAGACAGAAACGGCCCCCAAAACAGATGCGATTTGCTATATTTCAACCCCGAATGTTTGCGTGTCCATACGGTCACTTTTGTCCTCACTACTGTCCGTACACAATATTACACGGTAATAAAAGGATGAGCATGACCATATATAATCATACGGGGTTTCTATACGACGACTTTTTTTTTTTTTTTTAAATTTTTGTTAGTAATAAAAGTTATCCGTGACTTCAATATGGCTTAAAAAATATTTTTTTTACCGAAAAAAGCTCTCGTCTCTGGAGGGTTAACGCAACGCAAACGTTGTGTCAAATAAAAGTGGAATATTATCTACTGTATCACAGTAAACTGTAATATTTTTAATACAATTTTTGCATGACATGTTCTCGTAATGAATAAAGGACGAGTTTGAATATATCCTGGGCGAAGTCGGGTAATAAATTGCTAGAGTTATATAATTTAAAACGAATAAAAAATATTTTTGCCATAGTGTTTATTGTATTGAAATATTTCATTGTGTAATGTGTGAGCTCCAAAAAGTATAAAAGAATTTCAGTCACGATTATGTATTGAAAATGTTAAATTCCTATAAATATTTTTGCTTTTAAACGAGTTCTTTAGTACGGCATTATATTTTATACACGGTCAATAACCCGGTGACCTTATTACAATCACATTTCCACCTTTTTGTATATTCAATTGATCTTTTTATCATAAATGTAAGCAAATCATACCCGTCTACTGTGAGTTCAAAACGAATGAACACTTTTGAAAAATATTTTTATTTGATCCAGAGGTTTTCTATAAACAAACCCTTCACATCAATAGTACGAGATTCAAAAAGAAGCACAATAGATATTTTTTAGAAGAAAATGAATATACTTAACATAATATCATCATATTTCAGTTTGAAAATTCAGATATTTAAATTGGCTAAAATCAGAGAAAAGTCTCGATAAATCCATTGTTTCAAATCGTGTAAATTTGCAATATGTAACTTCGGGTGTTTTTTTAGAAATATTGTTAGAATGAGCAACACTAATTCAATCTATAGTCAATTTTGACAGCTGATCACTTATTTGTGCTCAGTTTGTTTTGCCATTTCCTCAGCAATACTTACGCCAGTAAACAACGCTTGTAAATTTATTTCTTTAATACTTATGCCACCCAGAATATTACAGTCGATGAGAAGCGCTATAAATCCATGATAACGGTTGTTTTTTCCAATTGTGAGATTGCATTAATTTGGAAGAGCTTTGGTATAAATAAGACGGCGCAATATGCAACACAGCGCGCAACAATCAATTTATTGAAGGAAACATTCGATGAGCGCATAATGGAACTTTGAATTGGAATCGTGTGATTTAACACCTTTGGATTATTTTTTGTGGAGTTATTGAAATCTCTAATCAACGCCGATAAACCAGAGACGATAGACTGCTTGGAAGCCAACACTTGCCGTATTATTGTCGACATACGGCACCAGCTGCTCCAAAAAGTGGTAAAAATTTGATGTTCCAGCTTTCTTCGAGTCAGTTGCGGAATCCACGTCTACGAAATCATATTTAAAAACTAATGACAGACATCTTACCAATGATGAAAATACCGTGATCAGTACGACGATTTTTGTGTGTTTTAATTAATTACAATGATCTATATCTCTAATTATTTTGTCAATAGTCTATTTTAAAAAACAAATAACTTCTAATAGTAATATTGAGAAATATATTTTATACATTTCATTAGCGTTTTGTTTCACCTGTCTCATAATCCGTTATACGTATATTTAATATATCCCCTGTTAACTTTTGTAAATGTTCAAAATTAGCTTACACTATTAACCCGAGAAAAGCGGCTCGACGAGTCTCCAATTTAAACTCACTTCAAATAGACCCGTGTTCTCGTTGGCTTGAAGTCGAGGCTGTTAATGACAAAATTTTCAACAAAATTTTAATCATTAATGATTTAACCAACTTCATGAGAGATTGTAGAAATTTTGTCAAACTTGTTGAAGCACTCTATGGCTCATGCCATTAGCGATCAACAGCCAGTTGACCTCCTGTCAAGCCGATGGGAAATGTCAAATAACGTTCATGTACAGACGACTTCAAATAGACCTCGCAGTGCCACTCTTTTACACTAATAGAATAAACTTTACTCGTTGATTGATCGAAAGATAATCTACTCGCATTGAAGCATATACGGGTCATATTCCGAACCCGAATATAACTTGATATTTTTTACTAACATACATTTTTTAAAAATCTGTTCCAGTTAAGGTTTAGTAAAAAAAAATATACGTGATATCGAAATATCATAAAGATATATACAGGGTTTCTTTCCCCACGTGTATTTTTTATTTATAGCAAGACTCAGTTGAGTTGAAGTAGAAAGATGGTCGACAGTTGTATGACGACAAATCTCTTTAATTTACTGTTTTTATGCATCCTCGTGATTATAGTAAAATGGGTAACATATAAATGAAAGCTCGGAAAACAACGGCAGCCCTTTTGATAATAATAAAATTATGACAAATCAATTAAAACGTATTTTTTATTTTACGAATAAAACATCTAAAAAAAGTAATGTAAAATATTCTCATGCTAGTTAAGTATAATTTGCAATATTATGTTTTCTATAGAGGATTACGTAAATTTCTGCTTTCGTTATAAGTCCTATTTTATTTTTTCAAAAAATTGCATACCAGCATTATTAAAAAATTGTAAACAAATTGTAAGAAGCACTTATGATAAATAAAACATATACTTTCTTAGACTAAATTCCAGTTCTAGTATTGAGTTTTCAAAACATATTGGTTCTTATATTCATATTATAATTATAATAAGGTCAGATGCAGAGATTGTCACTTCCAAGAAGCCAAATCTGTAACATTAATTTCACGTCTTTTATTCTCTGTAAAAATAATTTAAAAACAATATTTATTACCTATATTTTTCATAAAAAATGAATCAAACTAACACAATATTACAAACGTACACCGTGTAGTCGTAGTTCAATCTTTTTAGGATAAAAAATATGTTGTAAAAATCTAACAAGTATTGTTATCCTCAGCAAAAAATTATATAAATATTCTTCCTACACTATTTGATAACATCATCATTGGTTTTCATTAAATTAAAAATACTGTAGCAAAAAGGAACAAACACAATTTTTATGGCTAGTATTTTTAACTGATTTTTTTTATTCTAAATGTTCGAATATAAATTATTATTTTATATGTACAAGCAATAACTTATTATTATTATTAAATATCATTTTCCTTTCTATAATTTCAACAAAACTTTTGAATGGGCCAGGCAAACTGGTATTCCTATGGAACCAATAGTGAAAGTTAAACGGAGTTTAATGTTTTGCGGTAACTGTTGTGAGATTCCAAAAGAGGGTTATTGTACCCCCTAGTTATGGACGTCACTAAAATGTTGTTAAGTACGTAGGTACTGGGCAGTGCTGTCGCTTAGAAACTGACCGCTAATTGACTGTGCCGACTGGTGATTGTCGTTTGATCGTCATAGCGCGCTGCGAACTGCGGTTTCTGGCAATTTCACTCTCCGAAACATTCACAATTTGTCGTTTAAAACGACCCTCAATGTTGCTTTTCTTTATGAATTATTTTGAGTATTTCTAAAATAAAGCAGTAGCTTAGATTTCAAAATAAAGATAGAAAAGTGCATTAATTTTTACATCAAATGAATTTTATAAACGAAAAACATTGCATTACTCCCACTATTTATATATTTTGTAGGAAAGTAAAATAAATATATCTTTTATATTAAAAATACAATATAATAAAAACCAAGCAAACGTATACTGTTGGCTTTTTTTTTTTAAATCGTGATGTTACAACGTTTCAGATGTTTGATATATTTGGTTTTAATATAATATACGATTTTATAACTATGGCTATTTGTGTTGACACATCCTGGATTGCAAGAAGCACGGAGCTACTCTGAACGCTTTCAAAACCTCAGTTGACGAACGAATTGTCGGAAAAGCAAAGTGAATTCGAGAAATAAATGTAAATTCATTCATTGTTGTTATAATTTTAGTACATAACTGTAATTTGATATGTATAGTTCCAACGCGCGTAGAAACAATCTGATTCCTTGTGTTTCTCCACCAAGCACTCGGAAGATTTTTATAGGTTTCTCAATAGAAAAGAAGGTTTTGATACGCCGTCCGCTTTACTTGGCATGGACAAGGGTCTATCGCTTTCCTTCATCAATGGTCGTCGGTATGATAATATTTATTTGTAATTTTTATTTTAGCTGCATAGTAGCGTTCTTGTCGAATCGAATAAATGTACACCGTAGATCTTTAAAATATTTTTATTCAATCTGACCGAATATTATAGTGTTTTATAAACATAAGTGAAATTGAATTGTATTTTAACGTTAAAAATTCTTTTTTACAAGATGCTTTATAAATCAAGGAATAGGATGCTGTGCGGAAAAGTAACCGCACTGAAATTGATCATATATAATAACCTACCATTTACTGATGTGGAAGAATTTTTCATGATATTTATATTTTTTTATGAACTCACTGTACTTATAGCATTTACATATTGGTATGTATGCATATCCAACTCAGATCGTAGCACATATACCTTCTCTACACCATAATTAAAATGACGAGTACAGTGTCGGTAACACAAAATTTGGCCAATTTACATTATATTCGATTTTTAGTCTATATAATAGGCGTCGACAACCTTTTTTGGCTTTGAGTAAAAATTAACCAATATGTGACTATTAAGAAGGCGTTTCAATGAGCCAGAATACATTAATGTTATTGAGCAAATAATAACAGCACGCTTTTAATCTTTTAACTGCAAATGACTCATGAAAAAAACAACTTGTGATCAAATGGGTTAGATTAATTGATAATAATAAATATGTCATTTAAAATTGTCAATTGGGTCACTTAGTGACCCATGGATTATACGTTGTCGACGCTTGCTATAAACACTAACTAATTTAAATTTCGTCATTAAAATTTGTTTTTCAAAATGTCTAATAATGGTTAGAAATTTATTTTGGTAAACTTTTGTCAACGCTCTCTGTGATCCACACATTGTGACCAGTAGTGTATTGCTAACTAAAAAAGTCTGAGAGCATTGATTAATTATACTTTTTAATACCCTTTAATTGATCCAATTTCTGCACCAACAAGTTTTCAATAAAACGTTCTTACAATACATACTGACAAAAAATATTATTTTATATTAACGTAAAAATAAACATTTATTACAATATTTCCAAAAGTCTAAAGAAGAGTGTGTCAGCGTAGAATCCACGCTCCTCCGCCTACTAAACCACTGGTTGTGATTCACTAAAACTCATAGATATACAGTTAAGGCAAAACAGATTTAGTAAATACGTAAAAACACTAAAAGCTTAAAAGTCATATATTGCTTCTTATTTTTTTAACATGAGAACTAATTTCAGCTGTGATTATTATCGAACTATCTCATTGTGGGCTACAAACATTTTAAACCACACCCCTCACATGATTTAGAATGAAGTATCGGATAAGTTTAATTGGACAAATTTGGTATGCAGTATATTGCGAGTTATTAGAAATAATTGCTGCACTATCTCGATATCAAATTGTTAAAGGTAATCAAATAGTTTCGCACGTACTGAATTCACAAAAGTACATATATGCACATAAATCTCTGCAAAATCCAATGCAGTTTGAGAAAATAATAATGATAATAATATGACTAACAATTAATTGTTGCGTTTGTGGCATTATATCATTTTATTATATGGAGTGCAACAAATGCTTTATTTTATATTAATAATAATGATTACTCATCTGTTAATGGTCCTCATCTGGTGTTAACTGTCTATTTTTTGTGAAAAAGTATTTTTTTTATTTATCGCGTCTGTGACGTAGTGGTCAACGTCGTTGGCTTCCGTGACAGATCTCGCGTGCGAGCAGATTTTTTCAATAGAGTTATGTTTGGAAAGGTGATAAAATATGGGTGTTTGTGATGTCTTAAAGTTTCCTTTCACCCTTATCCAACAAAAACGAAAAGTTAACCGTTTGTCTTTTCCTAGCCCTATCATTCTATTCATACTCTCTTCGAAAATAAAAGGTTGAGAAGTAATACCTATTGAGTAATAATTACTGTTTGACCATTGTCATTTCATCCACTATCCAACACGGTCATACGTTTTGTACTAGCAAAATTTTCCCGTTGCGTAACAACGTTATGCGTGTGTATGAACAAATATGTTCAATTTTTAGTGCTCAAAACAGTCAAAAGCAGTTACTCAAAACTTGGTGATTTGCACTTATGTCCTAAGCTACATACAAGACAAATTTACTATCGGTAGAAATCTATACACTTTACACATGCCGCTGTAATTTTGAAAAAAGCACTACAGTTTACCTTGTTTGCCACTTAATCAGCGTGACGTGACCAGCAATCTGTATTTCGCCTCATCTTTACGTTGGTCCATCCACTATCTGGCCAAGCCTGAAAAGCTAGGCAGAAAAATCACCATGTCCAGTAATTTGGTATAAGTTCCTTCGTGATTTCCGAACTGTTTGACCATTTATATTATTCTCTTCAGTCATATTATGTCTTTGCTATGCGGCACCTAAGAATTCACTTCCAAGATTCCCTGTAGAGCTTCATTGACTAAATACGTATACCAGCATCCTTAAGATCCGCAGATAGCAGCTAATGGGTGAAACCTGACGATCCTGCAGGACTTTGGAATCTCACTGGTCGCAAGATTTAGCAAGCATGGTTGAAATTATCTGGATGGATCCATAATTACATGCTCAGACAGTAACACTGTATATATATTATATTTTTATTATCTAGGCACCGCTGCACGTGAGAAAACGTATAACGTTTATTTACGTAATCAATATTCTGGGCGATGATTTGGTGCACAATTAGAAATAAAAAATAAAACTTATATTTGTTACACTTACAATTACACTCATATCTATAAAAGCTTTACGATAAAAGTTGGAATTCATGCATAATATAAAATCTCTAACGATAAACAATTCAGATACGGCCACTCATTATGGTAAAAAGAAGGGTTGGCAACGTGTGGCTGGTGACTCACAACTTATATTATTTTTAACAGTATAAACGAGACGATTAAATTGTAAATAAAATTATCGATTGATAATAATGGTTCCATATGCTAATTATTTATTTATAAAAAATACTTTATTGTTTGAAAATTTATATGTTAAACATAAAAAATAATATAGATTCTGAATGGAGCATGGATAAAAATAGTTTAAAATACTTTATGAGATAAGAAGAACACTTATTTCAATCTAATTGACATTCTAGAAGATCTAACAAAGATAAAAAATAAAATATTATTACTGGACTTGTATAAAAATATATTTATATCAAAAAATAAAACACTTTTG